>JAOWBP010051225.1:0-16213 GCA_028571105.1 Tragopan temminckii | reverse complement strand
CCCACAGCTCCAGCAGTGCTCACAGCCCCGTGCCCTGACCGTGGCTGTCTGCAGGGATGGGCACCACCAGCTCTCTGGGCACCCTGTGCAGTGCCTCACTGCCCCCATTGCAAACAACTTTTTCCTTATATCCAATCTAAATCTCCCCTCTTTTCGTTAGGAACCATTTCCCTTTGTGCCATCACAACTGACCCTCCTAAAGACTGTCTCCTCCTGTCTCCGTGTACGTGTTCAAAGAAAATTCTAGTGCCTCATAAGCTCTAAAAACAACTAGTAAAGCTCAAAAGCCACAACAAGAGATTCTCAAAATAAGACATTTTTTTTTTTCTTTTAAAGTAAAGAATACCAGTTTTTTGTGCATGTTCTTTCAGAGTTTCTGCTGGGAGGCTTTCTTGTAAAAATTCACTTGCAGGCAAAAGAGTTGTGAGGAGAAGCTGCTGGGGAGCATTCTTGTTTATTCTTCCAGAGGAAAAAAGGGATGGAACAATTAATTTATGTTTCTGACATTGTTTAAAAGGTAATGCTGGAAGGAGCTGAAACTGATACTGACATTCTCTGTCCTTTTGGTCCATTGTCAAATCATTCATGTTTCACTCAGTGCTGTGTATCTGTGGGGAAATCAAGAGCCTGACGTGTTGCTGTGTTGGTATTAAGGACAGAACAGACAGCAGCAGTGAGCACCTGATGGAGCTGTGGATGTCCCTGTGCACTGCAGGCAGTGGGACTGGATGCCCTCGGGGGTCCCTTCCAATCCAACCATTCTATAATGATTCTGTGATGATGGCTTTCTTGCTGTGGCTTTTCACCAAGGCTGTGTATTTATGAACCCATATGAATATGTTGGTTTGGGTCATCATTTAAAGATCACTGTGAAATTTAGCAAGGGATTTTGCAGCTGGTGGCCCTAGGAACTCTTCAGCAGTGGCCAGCGGTGCTTCCAGCAGTTCAGTGAGCTTCTCTTGGCCCCAGTCACTTTGTCAGTGCACACAGCTCTTTCAGAATTAAAATGTTTTTTTCATTAGAGTGAAATATTAGAAATTCTTGAAAATCAGCCACACATTAGAGAATGAATCAAAGGAACTGTGGTTTCGGGTCTATACAAAGACGTACTTTTGTTTATGTTATTAGCTTCAATTACTCATTAGTGTTGAAAGTCTCCGAACAACAATAACAACAAAAAACAACTTAAGAAACAATGAACTTTCAGCTTTTGATAGGTCATCCATTCAGTCTCTGACTGGTTATTGGTCAGATTCCTATCCAGCAGCGGTATGCTATTACATTGTTTCTCATGTTGTGATGACCAAGTCTTCTTGGGGTCAAGCGTCTACCAGAATAACTCTTCAGAGAGATGAAGTGTTCCTATGTGTTCTTTAATGTGGCCACAGTTTGTATTCAGCAAACTCATTGCCAGGTTGCTGTGTCAGCTGCCCTCATGCTGCTGGAAGGTCTGACTGCCCCGGTGGTATTGGCATGTTGGCACACCAGGCTGCGTCCTGGTGCTAGGATGGCTGAGACTGGGAGTCAAACACTTCTGCTTAGAGAGTGATTGGGAAAACAAGACTTTGTTGAAACCACTGAAATAAAGTTTTGCATTCAAACAAATGATGACCAATGAGCTCCTTCTGGCTGAAACTTCTTGCAGCACTTGGCCTAAAAGCTTAAATGTAGTTCTCTGTTGAAGTAGGTGCTATGTGACCACAGGCTTACAGTGCTAGGGCAGCATCACTGATGTGAGTAGCAGTGTTTCTTTTGCTAGGAGAGGGGTTATATACCTTAATTCTATTTGAACTGGGCAAGGCTCATAGAGTGATAGGATCATTTGAGCTGGAAGGGGCCCCCAAAGGCCGTCTGTTCCCACTGCCTGCAGTGCACGGGGACACCCACAGCTTCAGCAGTGCTCACAGCCCTGTCCCCTGACCGTGGCTGTCTGCAGGGATGGGGCACCACCACCTCTCTGGGCACCCTGTGCAGTGCATCACTGCCCCCATTGCAAACAACTTCTTCCTTATATCCAATCTAAATCTTCCATCTTGGAGTTTGAAACCATTTCCACTTGGAGGTGTCCAAAGCCAGGCTGGATGTGGCCCTTGGCAGCCTGATCTTGGTTGCCAATTGTAGGGAACTGTTAGGTCAGAGCTTGAATTGGTGATGGAGCACCTGATGAAGGGATGCAGCTGGCCTAGGGAGCACAGGCACATTGTTTGCACCTGTGTTTCACACGTGACCAGAAGGGGTGGACCCAGAGTGGAGCCTCCCTGGGCTCAAATGAGGGCCAGCCATGTATGAGATAGCATTGCTTGTATTTGGGTTGCTTCTGAAGATGTAGTGCTGTATGGTCAGAGGGCCCCTTTATCAGTTGGTAAGTTCAGTTCTTATTGTATCAGACTGTTGACCTATCTGTGGTGCGCAGTTTGTCCAGTATCACTGAGAATCTGTTGGAAGTGGTTCTGCTTTTTTTGTGATCAGAGCTCCAATATATACTATTTTTAAGAGAAGCATTGTGGGGGGGAAGTTTTTGGAATATTGTTCTTGGTTTGGCTTGTGTGATAGAAGTTCAGATTTTGGTTGATTTGTTTCTGCTTGGAAGCTTCAGCAGGAAAACAATGAGCTCTATGCAGCCATTGAACAGAAGTGACGTGGATTATGTAATAATCTCCATCTGTATGTACTTTCTGTGCTCAAAAGGTACCACTGTGGGGTGAACAAGCATAGTGGGTTTTTTATTTTGTTTATTTAAAGTTCCAGGAGGAAAACAGAATTTGAACACTTCTTGCAGCTCTTTCTTGTAGCAATGCCCTTGCCTGTATTCTCATCTTCTTGCTGTTGCAGAAGATGGGGAGGCTTAGATTTGAACTGCAACACCATGTGAATATGTGCCCTCCTTCAGTTTGCCTCCCACCCCTTATTTACTTGAGTAACTTTGAATCTTTCCTCTGTTTTCTCAAAAAGCAAAAATAGCTAAATTGTCAGGTAGGCTTTGCTCTCTGAAGTACTGGCAGAGTTTCTAAGTGAGCTGAAAGCAGCAACTGGAAATAACTGTGCGGATATGTAGATGTCTGGCAGTAATCAGAGGAGACTGAGTCAAGGGAACGTTTGTGTCCCTTGAGAGTAGAAATTTTTTTTATTTTATTTGATGCTGTTGCTTTGTGAGCAGGCAGGTTGAGTTTCTTCTTGTGCCTGAGGGCCATTCAAACTCAGGAAGTGGAATTATTTGTGGCATTGAGTCACCATTTTGGATGTTTTCTTTGCTAGTTACTCTCTTAGACAATGAAGACACCTGTGATTGGTTTTCTGTCATTTCCCGTACCTTAAGTGTGGTGCTCAGACTTCCAGAAGTGATCTGAAGGACGTTGGGGTGATAGTTTTCTCTGATAAAACTGAATTCCTGGTACCTGTTTTTGGTTTGCATTGGTGTCATGTTCTTGCAGTGTAGTGTTTTGGGGCTGAGGAGACACTGAAATGTGGCACCCTGTGGGTGCTTAGAATGGGATGAGGGGGGGATGGTTGTTGAGTACTTACTGTGTGGGTCCATTCTGATACACAGGTGGGAGATCTGGAACCTGTTTGCTTTGTTTTACGTGAGAAGACTGCCTGAGTGCGATGCTCTACTGCTACCTGTTAGGTTCTGTGCTGTGAGAGGGAGGGATTTTTTTTTTTCTTCTGCTAATGGAATGAGTAGCTACAGGTGTTGGGAGCATGTGTAGAAGGCAACCCATCAAAATGTTTTGCCTAGGTTGTTCATGCTCTTATGCTTTTGTCTTGACCCTGTGAGCTCCAGTCCAGTTATGTCAGTACTTAGCTTGTAGGAGGTTGGCTGTTATTCTGGGCTTCTGAACACAGTGTTATAAATAGGGATCTTTCACTTTTATCATCAATGAACATGGTATAAAATCTAAGTTAATGTGGAGTTTTAGGGGCTGGTAACTTAAAAGCTGTAGGCCTGCTGTAAGTGAGGCTTTGGTGCGTAAAGGCACCTGTGTGAACTGTTTCTAAATGGATCAAAGGCAATAGTAAATACATGTTTCTAGGTGTTACTACAGGTGTACAAAATTCAATGAGGAAGTGGTGTTTCAAGAGGAAACTCTTATGTCTGTAGCGTTGTCTGTGAGCAGTAAAAGGATGGAATCCTTTTACCAGAGCCATGACAGCACTCAAGGCTGAGGCTGTCACTTGAGGGCAAGGCAGGAGACACAGCATAAGAATAATGAGGTAAAAGGTATCTAAGTATGGAGGAAAAGGTGTAACAGACCTTAGAAGAATGAGAATAAAGATGGCTAGGGAAGTAAGCTTATGAGTTTAGGTCTTGAATTGAGGCCAGCTAGTGCAAGTTTTGTTTGCTTCCCTGTTTTACCCTTTATTTTTGCCCCTAGGAAGTCATCGGTGGCAGTTCAGGTAATTTTTTCACAGAGTTTAGTGAGAGATTTTCACAGACTTAAAGATTTATGCAGTTGCAAGCCTTACTCTTAGCTGAATGCTGACTGCTGCCTTTCAGGTAGTCCTGTTGCTCATTCGAGAGATGGCACTGGGGAGAAGAATCCCAGAGGAAAGACTCAAATTGTTAAACTTGGAGCCATTTGGAGAAGTTTTTCATTTATATGTATTTACGTTAAGACTGGATCTATGTGAATATAATGGTTTAGATATAATTACAGTCTGCTTTGCAGTGTTACCAGTGCTTGTGGCCAGCTGTGCCCCACGGATAGGGCTGGCACACACTCACCCTGAACACAGTGGATGTGTGGAGCTGGTGGATGTGATTATGGGATGGGGTAACTTTGTTTTAATTGCTTTGTTCATGAAGGGCTTCCGAAATGGCTCTGGGTGAAGCAGGTAGAGGCCATGGTTTGGTGTGGCAGAACTTGATAAGGATGAAATGTAGGCGGCTTTGCTCTAAACGGATCTTATAGGAAAGTCTCGAGTAGTTGTATAAAACCATTGATTAGCATACATTGTAATTTTCTTTCAGTTTATACCATCTTGTGGTGGAGTATGTATTTAAAAATGCTCCCTTTTTTTTTTATTACAGTCTTCTAGTCGTTGTTTTGGCGTTTCAAAGTGAGGCCCTTCTGGACCAAAATAACTTTCACAAGCATAGTTTTTCAAAGTGTGAATGCTTTCAAGAGGCCAGCATCTTCTTGGTTAAGGAGAGGTGACATCTGGAGGCAGCAGTCTCTCGTATCCTCTGTGTGAGAGTTTTTTTTACCCAGCTATGGAAGCAGTGCATGTATTTGCATTAATACTTAATACATTAAAAGTGCTCCATTTAGGAAGTGTTAATATTTAACTTGAACGTACTATCTCTTCCTTTGGACATCTACACTTTACTATGCAAGTGTGGTCAGATCAGAAGTGGTTGTCTGCATGTGGAGACAAAATGAATGCAAGTTGAGTGTTTGGCCTCGTTTCTTGTGCTTCCTGACTTGAAGGGAGAGCCCTTCACATTAAAGAAGATTGGCAAAGGAAGAAGAGATTGTTTTCAAACAAAGACATGTTTTGAAATTGCTACAACAACATGAGATTAAAAAAAAAAAAAATGCATTTTTCTTGACTATTTGACACTTGAACCAGACATGACCAGGAAAGTGTGATTTTTATTTTGTTTTATATCCAATAGAAACCATCAAAATGTGTACTTTACTGCACTCACACCACTGGTGGAGCTATGTTTATGTTGGGATTGAGTAGCAGCGCTCAGAAAAAGGGTTGTAGTGCCTTGGAGTGTCTCTTCACAGTGATGAGCTGCTATCATTCTTTATTTCCTTTTCATGCTTCTTTAAAAGACTTCTGTTGTTGCATTTGGCTTTAAGATGAAAAACCAGTTTACAAAGGTTGATTAGGTGCCTGTTATGTTCCAGACACAAGTACGCCCTTAAATATGCAGCTTAATATATGCAGACTCTCTAGGCTTCTCAGACTCATGTTGCTCTGTACGTTGATGTAAAGATTTTCATTGTTTTCTAATGCTGTTGGCAGCTTCATCTTTCTGTTTGTCTTCTGGAGCTGAAGCTGTTTTATTATTTTGCATCATCGGTAGTAATCGAGCAAGCTGAAGCCTCAGTGAGGAGCTGATGAACTAAGGGACGTATTTGAGAGTCAGCAGTCATGGTTGGAGTGCAACTGTTTAATTAGCTGTACAGGCACAAATGTTGCAAGTATGTGCCTCCTGCTGTGAATTTATTGCATGTGCTTGGTAAGCAACTTTCAAATGCTTCTGATTGTAGTGTTTGAAAAAATTGCTTTTAATTCAGGAAAGACCCTAGTTTGCACAGTTTTTGCCAACATCTGTTTTCCTAATTTGAGCCTTTTGATGCTTAACTGCAGTAAAACAAAAAGTAGTAGTAATTTTGGGTGGGAGAAATCCTTCTCTATTTCTCGCTCTGCCTCCCCTCAGCACAGAAGAGATGCTAACCTAACTTTTCAACAGATTTATCCTTGGAACTGAAAGCTTCTAACCTTAGAGCAAAGCATGCATTTGGAGGAGCGACTTGGAATTATAGGAACTATTCTATTCCTTTTTGTACACGAATGGGTCAATTCTCTTAAGTCTATAGATCATGGGGAAGAATCTATTTTAAAGTCTGTGACTTATTTTCTGCAGAGACCATCCTTGAAGGTTTATAGACTCTCTTATTTGAGCTTGGCTATGTGATGGCAGCTGCAATTCAGCCCTAATAGGTTTTTCCAAAATAATAATAATGGAATTTGTATCTCCTAGATAAAATATTATACATATAATGTGCCAGTTATGCAGATTAGTGCTCTGTTCCTTCTCCACTGAAGTTTTACTTCTCTTTGCTGGCTTTGGAGGTAAGGATGGAGATTAGGATGCAGTTATGTAGCAGTTGCTGCTTTTTTTTTTTTTTTAAAGACTGATTGGCAGTTCTCTTAAGGAAGTGTCTAAGGCCCATAGATGGTTTGTGTGCTGTAACATGGAAACAATATAGGTTTGCATCCTAGTGTTGCATTTTACGGGGGTCCAGCTTACCCTCTCTTACTTGTTTTATGTTTACTTAGCATCTGCTTTAGGGGGCTTTTGTCTGTCATGATCTGATGAAGGGGAGATGAACACCTGATGGATGCCAAGCTGGCAGGCATCCTGCATGGTGCGTAGCAAGACTATGGGGAACTTGGGAAGCAGAGCCAGGCAGTGCTGGTGAGTTCAGTAGTTAATAGGAGCCAAGGGTTAGAGAGCTGTTTTTACTCAGGCAAGGTATCCCCAGTCTGCTAGTTGGCAGTGTTCTGCCTTTTTCGAAGATAATATCTTTTCATCACTGAACTGCATTGAAAAGGCATTGTGGAGTAGTTAACACAAAAAAAATTCTCAAGGTGTGATCTTCTTGTCTTCTGCTGTTTGAGAAAGCTGTGTTGCCAGAGCTCCTCCTTCCACCACATTTTTTTCAGTGTATCTTTATATGTTTTGATATTGGGAGTTTATAGGTATTTCTGTAGTGTAATGACAGGAATGCTGTGGCACACTGGGATGAACTTCTCAACCATATGTATTTTGTGTATATTCAGTTGCCTCTGGGAGCTGTCTCCCTAAATAAAAGAAGTTAAAGATAGGGGTTTCCTTTCATCTATCCCTCTTGTCATCTTCAGACAGCCACGGGAAGATTCAGAAGTCTTGAAATCTTTCAGACAGCTTCAGCATTAAGCATAGATCTCTGATGTGGAACAGTCAGCCAGTATGTTTGCTTGTGTGTGTGATGTATGCGGTATGCTTAAATTGAAGTTGCACAAGGATGAAGCTAGGAAAAATTGTTTTTAAACTATGCAAGTGCTTTCTTTTTCCACATCTTGGATAGAAGTGCGCCTGGAGCCTAGACAGACATTTCAACTGTGCAGGCAAATGGGAAGAAGCTACTGTCCTTGTCAGATCTGAAGTGTCCTGAAAGAGTTAAGGTCTAATTAGCTCACTCATAAGGTATTTAATATCCTTATTAAACTCAACTACTGGTTTACTTTTTTTTTTCTTCTTATGGTGAATAAAATTTCTTGAAGAGCTGAGCCTCTGCTTCTCAGATCAGAGGCTCACATGTTGAAGCTGGCAGTGCTAGAGGCTAGTTCCTATCTGTGTGACAGCATTTTTAATTTAACAGGACCGGCTTTGATGTGCTCGAATATTTATAGGAAGCTTCAGATCACTGCAGTATATGTTCTTTTTAACTGGAGCAGAAGTTCCTCCTCATACAACAAACTTTGATTCTCTCTGTTTACTCTTGGGTCCCTTTTGGATTTGCAGTTGTCTGAGAGGTTTTGTGTTACAAAAATACAGTTTGAGTGGGGGAGGAGCTGCTTGATTTCCCTTATAGTTTTTGTAGTTTGGGGGATAGTTTGGTTACTGTGTCTTAGCTTCTTGTTTCAGCCCAAATACAGATACTGACACTGTGGGAGAGACTGATATAGTGAAATTAAACGTAAGCAAAAGGCAGTTATCATGCAGTGTTCTCCCATCATCTCTGGGAGCTCTCTGGTGTCTGCAGGGTCTCAGACCTGAGATGGGCTCAAGTCAGAGGGCACTCTCAGGAAGATGTGCTCGTGTCCCAGAGAATGACAGAATGGTTGAGATTGGAGGGGAGCTCAGAGATCCCCCAGCCCTGCCACGTGCTGGCTGCCCCCAGCTCAGGCTGCCCAGGGCCCATCCATGGCCTCGGGCACCTCCAGGGATGGGGCACCACAGCTCTGGGCAGCACTGCCAGGGCCTCACTGCCCTGTGAGCGAGGAATTTCTTCCTCACATCCAACCTCAATCTCCCCTCTTTTAGTTCAAAGCCGCTCCCTGCTGTCCTGTCACTATCAGACTGAGTAAAAAGTTGCTCCCCTTCCGCTTGTAAGCGCCCTTCAAATACTGGGAGGCTGCAGTGAGGTTTCCCTGGAGCCTTCTCTTCTGTAGGCTGAACAGCCCAGTTCCCTCAGCCTTTCTGCACAAGAGAGGTGCTCCAGCCCTTTGATCATCTTCGTGGCCCTCCTCTGGACCTACTCCAACAGAAATAACAAGAATAAGAGCTTTCAAGTCACTTTGTGGCTTAAAGAGGAACTGAAAATTTGAGGTTAAGCTCTCAGTGGGAGCTGATCAGAAATTATGGGGGAAAGAAAAGAAGTTTTAGGTGGAATTTGCTTTTTTTTTTTTTTTTAAGAACTATTCCACTTAGATGGTTTGGCTTACGTGGAACTTTGTTCGTACTCAGGCAGAAGAAATCCTAATAAAAGAGTACGCAGTGGGTCAACTATCAGCTAGGAGTTTTACTTCTCACCTTTCTTTGCCTGGGCAACTTACCAGGCATGCTGTCTCTGAACTGGAGCCCCTCCAACCCAAGAGGTGGACTCTGTCAGAGCTGGCACTGTAGGCCCTTTCAAAAACAGCGATGTGGAGTTTTTGCCACTTTTACTAGTTCTGGTATCTTAGAAAGGCATGATTGTGGTTGGAATCTTTCCCTTGATTGTGCCAGAAGAGGAAGTGTCTATGTCATATGTAAGTGTTTCTCAGGCTAGCTTTTCCAGTAAACTACTTTTCTCCTTTTTTTTCTGCTGTTTCTGTTCTTTCTACTTTATCTTCACAACTTTGTTGTGGATCTCTCGTGGACTGCTTTATCATTCTTACTCCTTCCATAGAAAGCCTTATCATGGTCAACTGGGACATGAAATCACAGAATAGAATCACAGAATTATAGAGTATCCCGAGTTGGAAGGGAAAGCAAAACAGCAGTGTTTTATTTCCTAGAGTTTTTCCATGTGGATGCCAACAGTTGGGGCAGATCTCTCTAGTTTGCTCTGCTTTGCTGTTTTTTTGTTGTGTTTTTTTTACAAAGTTATGTATGTTTCATGTCGTATGGCTGTGTAATTGTAACTTTTTCTATTATGCTTAATTGAGAAGTCAGTTATTCAAGCAGCAGATTTCTCATGTAAAAATTCAGCCTTTCAGTAATGATAAGTTCTTTTGCATGTTTTAATGCATATCCTACACTGGAAAACATTTGTGAATGTAGACATTCCTAGTGCGGATGCTCTTTGTTGGTACAGCCTATTCTGGTTCAGCAATTGATTTCAATTATGTCACTGTCTGCATAGCTAAATAGTGTCAGGGAGTGACCGCAGGAGAAGTGATTGATTATCCTCACTGCATTTGTTCCTATTTGATGCAGGTAGTTTGCTCAGAGTAATGCTTCTCTTGTTAGGGCAACTCTGCAAGGGAATAGGAACCTGCAACTTAATGCAGAGCTTCTAAAATACACCAACAAACAGAACTGTGCTAGGAGAAGATCTTGGTACTGCTTCTTGTAGAAGAAAAAAAACAGAAATCTGCTTATGAAATCTAAAACTACAAAAAATTAGTATGATATCAAGAGAAGAGCTGATTAGAATGTGAAGCAGCTGTGTAATGTCTTCAGGAAGTCAGCGTTGTTCACATTCTGCTAAAGCTGATGTGAAGTCCTCTAAATCGTGTGGATGCTGAAATAGGATTTTGGTGCTTGTGTTGATGGATGGATGTGACTATGACTTCATTTTTTTTTTCCTGCAGCATCCTTGTGAGACAGGAGAACTTTGGAAGTATCAAAATACTCAATGCTTTTGTCTCCAAGAAGGGTTTATCTAAAGATGGCGTATCAGTTTTAGTCTGGGTTTTTGTGGAACTTTGGTAAAGCTGTCATAGAAAGCTGATACTACTGATGTGAGGCTGTGTCTTAATGAGTTTTCCTCTTGCCTCTAGCGTATGGAATTATTGTAGTCAAAAGGGATTATAGAATTCAAAGGGAACAAAATGCAACCTGTGTATGGCACCTGTGTGACGCATTGCAGTTAGTCCAACATTTTCTCACTGTTAGTGTTCTGTTGCTGAGACAAATCTCCTCGCCCTTGTTCAGGGGCTGCAGTTCCCTCCCTGTGGCTGAGCAACCTTGCCTGAAGTCAAGACCAAGGGGAAGCTGCTGAAAGGGCCCAGATGCTCTTAGGGCTTCTGGCACGTGATATCCCATGATACAAAGGACGGGAGAAGGAATGGGATTCTCTGTTTCTAAGTCTGCTTTTCCTTGTTCCTTTCCTACCCTCTTCAAGTGATTTGAGATCATATTAAGTGTACAAGCATTGGATGGACTTAAACCCTTATGCTAATAAGATGCTCCGTAGACGGGTGTTGTGAATGTGACCACGATGTCTCAAGGTGCAGCTTTCATGGTAAAGAAGTTCTGTCAGGGAAGGATTATTACAGAGCTTGTAGCAGAGACCTTGATCCTGTCAGCATCCATGCTTAGTTATTGGCACAAATGAGAACTGTGTTTTTATTATTCAATTGTTTCTCTAGTTTCCAACTCTGCTTCCCCAGTGAATATATTTTTCAGTGATGTTTTATGGTCTGAAGTCATTGATAAACACATATGCAGGCAGTGGCTGGAGCCATTGTGGCTGAGCCATTGAGTCTACAGCTTTATAGTCTTCTCAGGTTACTCGGATGGTTGTACTCTTTTAAGTGAGCTAAACAGCATGTGCTGCACTTGACAAATGTTACTCAACCTATGTTTAGAGAAGGAATGGACTTTGGAAAATTTTTCAACTTTGGAAGGGGCTACTTCCATCTGATGAAGGATATTGAGCATCTCCTGTGATTAGAGAAAAATTGTTTGGAGAGCATGTTTGCATATAGAAACCTCTTTCTCTGTAATTTAAATACATTAACATTGAAACTGTTTTTAAAGCAAGATTTTATCAAGCTTTTGACCCCCTTGTGTTTGATCTGCTCTGCTTAAGCTATTCATATTTCGTGTGATTATTCATTTGTATAGTTTTATTTTTGCATAATGATTCCCTCATTATGTGCAGGTCAACAGGCAATCAGATTCTTGCTGTCTTGGTAATTTCTGATGTGTTGCCTTAGGGGCAAACAAATCAGTATATAAATTAAGTCACTGCACAGGGTGCCCAGAGAGCTGGTGGTGCCCCATCCCTGCAGACAGCCACGGTCAGGGGATGGGGCTGTGAGCGCAGATGGAGCTGTGGGCGTCCCTGTGCACTGCAGGCAGTGGGAACAGATGGCCTCTGGGGGTCCCTTCTGGCTTCAACCATTCTATGATGCTCTTTTACCCCCTATGTGAGGGGAGAACAACAATGCCTATTTCTCTGGGTAGCATCTCAGAAATACTTATGCCAACACTGAGGTATGTTGTTGCTCTGTGGAGACCAGAATTATGGTGTTTTGAAATGCTATGGGTTGTAACTGATGGTGGAGACCCTACCGTTGTTGAAGACTTATAAGCAGGATTTGCAGACACTGGATTGCTCTCACTGTGTTTTTACGTTAGGAGGAAGAAGCAGACAACAGCATACATTTAAATCAGTCCTATTGCAGAGACAATTTTTGCCAATCAAGTATAAATTATTTTCTGTCCTTAAATTAGAATAGTAGAATCATAAAATGGTTAGGAGGATGTTAAAATCACCCAGTTCCTACCTACCTGCTGTGGGAAGGGACACCTCCCACTGGACCATGCTGATCCCCAAGGCCTTGAGCACCTCCATGTATGGGACATCCATAACTTCTCAGGGCAACCTGTCCCCATGCCTTGCCACCCTCAGCTATAGCTGGTTTCCTTGAATGGGAATTGGTGAAGCTAGGAGGGTGTTTGCTCCCTGTGTGAGCAATATGACGTACTGTTGCTGATAAGGATACTGCTAGTAAGGAACTTCCTAGATCTTTTTTGGACTAGGTTATGCTGCCTGGGCAGCTGAAGCATGTATATTTTTAGCAGTTGTACTGTTCAAATGCTGCTGAATCTTGAAATCCAGTGATTATAAAGATATTCCAGGTAAAATAGTACATTCTTCAAAACACAAACTAATATAGTAAATACTGGAGTGAATGCTGATCATAGTCTTAAGGCAGAATTCTGATGTAGGCAGTTTCCTAGGGAAGGTTGAGGAAAAGTAGTACAGATCCTGAATGTGCATTAAGGGAAGGTTGTAAGAAAGGAAACTTCAATTTTTTAAATAGCATTCTTGACAGAAAATGAGACACAAATTAGAATAAAGACAAGAATGAACTTAGAGAGAAGCCCTAAAGCAGTCACTGGGTGTAGATCTGAACCATTGGAGAATATGCTGTTGCACTTTTTTCTGTCTTTAGAGGCTTCTTTGCTCTAAGGAAAAGCCTGTGAGCTATAAGAAAGGAATTTAGTCGTAGTGTTGGTACAGTAATGTGACATGTCCATGCCCAAATGGAGTTTTCCATTTCTCAGCACAGAATAACATTTCTTGATTTGAAAGATAATCTACATGTGAATTTCTAACTTTTATAGTTTGTGCAAACACCACAAACTCTGCCTTAGGGAGGGGGGAAATGTTTTATTTACATAAGCAAAATGTGGCCAGTGCTAGAAGAATGTAATAATTGGGGAAAAAATCTCTAGAAATGAAGTCACGTTTGCATAATTGTAGATGTTTTTTAAAATAGGTGCAGGCTTTTACTGCTTTTTCCTTGTGCAAGTTGGGTGATGACTTTTAGCAGTGAGCTAGGGGAATTACAGGAAGATCAACAGAATGGGTCAGAACTAAACCAGTGCTCTGCTTTGTTATGGGTAAGTGTATGCTGCCTATTTAAAGGGATCATAGAATGGTTTGAGTTGGAAGGGATCCCCCTGAAGGCCAACTGGTCCCAGGCCCTGCAGTGCACAGGGACAACCACAGCTCCATCAGTGCTCACAGCCATGATGTATGCCATCCACGAACTGCCTTTGTTCTGTCCTCAACACCTAACACAGCAGGGATATCCATCTCTTGATGGATAAAGTTTGAGAAGAATGGAAACTGATAAAACTGGTAATGGTATACAATGCTGAGGAAATGGAGCTTGTCATAGTGATTAGTATATGGGGAAGAAGAAATCAGGTGTGGCCTTCTGCAGCAGAGCCGTACCTTTGTTTCTTCTTCTGAGCCTTGTTTAGTACTCTGAGTTAACATCAGGTAAGAGAAGGAGCTGTTGGTGCTCTTGAAAAGCTCTCTGAACTTACGTGCGTTGCTGACCTGTGTAGAAGCTGATCAGAAACAAGCATTTATGTCCTCAAACCTATCTTAATTTTTGCCTTTCTAAAAGGGTTATTAGAGTGTGTCTAGGTGAAGAACAGCAAACCTGACTTGAGAGCAGTATGCAGAGCTGAATCCTGTCATGAGCCAAGAACATGACTTCCTAAATAAAGGCTCTGCCCATATGTGTGTGTTACACTGTCTGTTTGGATTGTGGGAGTATTGCAGCCTTAGGTTTCTTCTGATTGTGACATGGCGTGAAAATAAAGCTTACATTAATAAATCAAAACTAAATCCTTCCAGATAATTTGTCTGGCCATCTGCACTGGTGTGGGAGAACAGGAGAAGATGAAAATTAGGACTATTAGAATAATCTGCTTCTAAAATACACTTAAAAGTGAACTATATAAAGGAAAAAAAAGCCCATGTCTGAGGGCTTTCTTGAATGGATCTGTGGATGTCTTTGCCTGAACTTAAATAGAAAACAAAACCATTAGAGTCCTGTTGTGCAGTAATAATTATGGATTAGTGGATGCTATGATATGTGAGGAGATGTTCTGATCCAGCACCCATTTTTGCAGGGTGAATAAATGGTGGGTTTCTGCCTGTTCTCCTTTGGAGGCACAGCATTAAATATTCATCAAATGTGTGTAGAAGATCTGAAATAAGATTTGTCTCTATTTGATGGCAGTCTATATCATTCCCCTCTGTGAGCGAGTAGGTAGCATAAGTGGCTTGCTTCTTCTGTTGATGATTTTCAGCACACGTGGGTGTTTCTGTATAGAGCAATCTGTTTACTTGAGAGGATCTAAGCGTGAACTCAAATTCTGGATACAAGGTGTATTGGAGCAGGCAATAGTGTATTTGGGGAGCAACTTCAAGGAGTCATATCTTACACTTTATTTAAACTTGTGGATCTGTAGAAGGATATTTGCAAGTGATTACCATGACCAGTGGAGTAGAAAAAAGGAGGGGAAAAAAAGATGATAAACCTGTAGTTCAGAATTCTTTGTATAATTGATGTTTGCATTCAAAGGGAGAAGCTCTGGTTTGTTTTGAAAGGAGATGCTTTTAATCTTGAGCAGGGTGTACCTGATAGAAGCTAATTGCCTTTGTTTTATCTGGACTAAAGTGTGTAGTGAGCGAATTGAGGAGAGGAGAAATTACTTGCATGTGATGCTTCCTAACTGGTGTTTTTAGTGTGCTGTCTTATCTCTGGTCCTTCGTGATGGAGGAGGTCTAAAAGGGCACTGAAGGGAAATGCCAAGGTGTTCTAGAACCTTGCTGCTCTTGCCAACTCTGTGCATGTTGCTTTCAAAATAATTACGACTTTCCTTCATGCATAGATATGGAATATTTGCAGTGTTCCAGTATTTAATATACAGGTTGGATTCATGACAAGCTGCACGCAGAGGGACTAGAGTTGGTATTCTTTTTTTACGTTAAGTTACCTTAAATTTATTGATTAAAACTAATTTGTACTGCTTTGGAAAATCAGTTTGGTACTCTTCTTAAAGGTTTAAAGTCAAACCAAGGAGTCTGACAAAGAATTAGAGCTGAGAGAAAGCAGATCCAAAAGTTAGCTATTAGGCATGTATGCCACAAAGTGATGGTGGGATTTACTTTTTGCTCTAGTGTTGCATAAAGAAGGGATCTCCTACATACCTAGTTGTGTCAGTGCACCAATCTGTTAGCATACAAGATTTCTGCCTTCTGGTAGTTTTGTAGTAGATATCATAGATTTGCGTGCTTAAAGTTTGTCAGCAACTTTCATTCTATTTCCAGTCTTGCAACATGAAGTGTCTGACCTTTTTTTTTCATTTGCCCCCATAGTAACTAATTCATTCATAAAAGTTGTTAGTGTGAACTTCATACTGCTTCCAGGTAATGGTGATCTCTTGTTAACCTGTTAAATAGTTTTGATTCTGTTCTATTTGCTAGTTCAGCACTGATAGTTTTTCATCAGAAGAGGGGTGGTCAACAGGGATGGGGAGGTGGTCATCCCCCTCTACTCTGCTCTTGTGAGGTACCAGCTGGAGTACTGTGTCCAGATCTGGAGCTCCCAGTACAGGAAGGACAGGGAGCTGTTGGAGAGGGTCCAGAGGAGAGCCACGAAAATGATCAGGGGACTGGAGCACCTCCCCTATGAAGACAGGCTGAGGGAGCTGGGCTTTTGTTCAGCCTGGAGAAAAGAAGGCTGC
>JAOWBP010051224.1:0-16214 GCA_028571105.1 Tragopan temminckii | reverse complement strand
GCATTAGTGATAGGGCTTCTTATATTTCTAGGATTAATGCTGTGCTTGCCTTGTATATTCCAATGCTTACAGAGTTGCCTGAAGCGGATAATAGAGAGAGTGCTTAATGTACAATTAGAATACCAAAAGATGCAGGATAGGTTGTAGGTTTAGGATGTTTTCGTTACGCGATGTAACGGGGCAAGGCTTTCTTAGCACGGGGAGGGGGACATGTTGTATTAGGCGCGCGTGGGCTTCGGGTTGTGACGTGTTAGGCCCTTCCCCGAGGTGATAAGGATCAATGACGTGTGTAGCCCCGGAGGGCGTACACGAAAGGCATAGGATATATAAGTGTGTGTTGCCTTTAATAAATTGCCATTTACTGCTCATCTTATTGGTGCTCACCTTGGTAATTGGCCAAGCTACGGTCCCTCAGAGTAGGACGAACGGGAGGATCAACACTACTGCCTCCTTTCTTTTCTGGAGGAGGCAGTCTTCAAGCATGGAGCTGACTGCCTCACCTTAGACAAGCCTGAAGGCAGACCTTCCACCTCATCCTCACTCACCTCTCCCTTTGGTATGAGGGCTTCAAACCTATTACATAGATGCACCTGAGGAACCGAGGTAGGTCGGTATGCCTGCGTCGCTAAGCTGGGACCTGCTGCCATTCCTCCTCTCCCCTCAAGTTGACAAAGTTCATATTATCTGTTAGTTCTTATCTCTTGCTTGTCCAGTTTTGATTACATGACAGCATTGTACAAGACATCTTTTCTACTGTTTTACTCAGTACATACATATGGCTGATTTTAAAGTCATACATACATAAAGCTGATTTTAGTGCTATCTTTTTCTTTAGGTCTTTTAGATAGAATAATTTAAGTGCCTGAATTTAGATGTGTTAAATCTTGTTCAACACCATCACTTTTACATGATATTTGTGTTGATAATATAAATGTCATTTGTAAGGCTAAAGAATTTTGATATTGACTTCTAAAATGCATGGAAGAATTAAGTTTTTGTCTTTGCATAGAAATACACTTTTCAATCATTTCTATCAAAACACCAGAATCATGATTTTTATAACCTGAAGTGATACTTAATATTTATCTAACTCTTCACTATAAACTTTCTGTTCTTCCTAAATAAAAACATCTTTATTGATATTAATTATGTGTATTTGCAATGGAATACACATTTACTAGTATTATGACTCACTGTTGTTCTAGATATTAGAGAAGATCTAACCACAATTATAATCATAAATGTGAGAGCACCAAGACAAATCAGTTTTTCTTTTCAGCCTTCTCATTTTTTTCTTTTTTTCTTTTTTGCCTTTATAGTCATTGTGAAGTGGATGATTTCTTCCTTTTAGAGTCTTTACTGTCTTACCATATCTGGTTGTATGCTATACAGACTTTTTTAATGTCAGCAAGGTTAGAGCCAACTAACACCTGTAGAAATGAGAACAAAAAAACAATACCTGAAGATATAAAAGCCTCTCTAATTCATTTCTTTTTTAGCCAGTGAGTCCTTAAAGCCAGTGGTGATTTCAATATTTAATTACTCATTTTATTGCATAAATAAAAGAACATGATCTCACTAAGAAAAAAAAAAGGAAGTACTTGAGCTTTTTTCAACTATCTGATGAAAGAATTTTACTATGCCCCTAGTGGTTCTCATATATAGTATTTTAAATTATCTACCTTGTAATCCCTATGAGATATCTTGGCCTAGGAAGAACAGGGAGAAATGCATTTCTCTCTGAGGCCTAAGAGAAAGGCTGTGTAGAAAGTTTCAATTCCAATTCTAATCTTACTCACATCTTTATTCTCCAAAACCTTTTCATCCAAACATTTTGTCTTTTGTAGTCACTACCATACATTAAACAGATTGTCAATTACGTCTAGTCTGCTAAATAATTTAATTCCATGGATTATTCAAAATCTTAACCACCTCAATCCTCCTCCAACTATTTTCTGTGCTAAGGGTTCTGAAGTGACATCAATAGATCCTTATAGCATGAAACCAAAACGCAGTTGAAAGGAGAATATATTACAGAGGCCATTCTAAATCAAGTAAATAGATTTGGATGAAATTCAGAGTAGATCTTTTATTCTTTCATCTCACACCATCCTACGGAAGTACCAAATATTCTGTATCCTCATGGCTCACTTCTGCGTTTGTCATGCTTTCAGTTTCATGTTATAAAAACAAAATACTGTTAGGTTAAAAGGTAATTTTACATTATTTCAAACAATTTGAACTGATGAAAATCATGAACATACATATTAAAAAAATATAAACTAAGGTCAGAAAAAGCAGAAAAAGGGGTCCAAACAAGATGTGGGACCAAGTGCTGTTGAGAACAGATACGCTGAATCTGTTCTATGTATATCTGTCTATATATGTGTTAGCTCTGCACAGTCAGTAGGTGGACAACATTGAACCAGTCGGTTTATGGTAGTTGAAGTCAGAGGTGTCTTGAGTCATATTTAAATTCCTTTTTCCCTTAGAAAAACCAATTAATTCGACATCAAATGGCTAGCAACGTGACCACATATTCACTCTACTACTGTACTGCAGTGGGCTTCTTTCTCGTCAAGCAACATTCAGCTTGGTGCTGTCCTCAGACTAGCTGAGTGTGCACTCAATCCCACTGTCTGTGCCATTAAAGAGCACTGCTTGCAAGACAGAACCCTGGGGAGCACCAATCACTGGCCTCCACCTGGATGTAGAGCTGTTGACAGCAGTGCTCTCGCTGCAGTCATCCAACACATTCCTTATCCACTGAATAGACCAGTCTTAAAATACATATCTCTCCATTACAGAGATAAGAATGTGATGCAGGACCATATTAAAGTCCTTGCACAAGTCCAGATAGATGACATCAACTGCCCTTCCTTTGCCCACTGATACTGTCATTCTACCACAGAAGGCCAACAGACTGGTCAAGCACAATCTGCCCTTGGTGAAGCTATGCTTGATGTATTGGATACTCTCCTTGTCTCACATGTGCCTTAATACCTCTTCTCAGAGGATCTTTTCCAGGCAGAGGTGAGGTGCACCAGCCTGTAGTTTCCTCAGGTCATCTTTTCTCCCATTATTAAAAATAGGAGTGATGTTTCCGTTTTTCCAGTCACCAGAGGCCATGCCTGACAGCCATGACTTTTCAAATATAATGTAGAGTAGCTTAGCAATCATTTCAGCCAGTTCCTTCAGGACCCTAGATTGTATGTCATCTGACTCTATAGTCTTGTACATATGCAGAGTCATAAGACAGTCTCAGACTTGACCTCTTACAGAGGGGAGAGATGTTGCTTTCTTGATCATTGCCTAGTGCTTCAGGGATGTGAGAAATATAAGAAGCCTGACTGCCAATGAAGACTGAGGCAAAGAACTTGTTGAATTCCTCAGCCTTCTCCATATTCGTTCTAGCCAGTATTCCTTTCTCGTTTATCAGAGAGGCTACAATTTCCTTTGCCTTTCTCTTCTGACTACTGTACCTGTAGAATCCTCTTTTGTTATTTTTCACATCCCTTGCCAAGTTCAGTTCCATATATGCCTTGGCTTTCTTAATCCCATCTCTGTATGTCCAGAAAGCTTCCCGTATTCTTCATAGGTCATTCATCCCTGCTTCCTCCTTTTTTTCCCTCAGTTTGATCACCAAATCCTTTCTCAGCCACGTCAGTCTCCTGCCTCCTCTGCTTGATTTCTTATGGTTGGGGATGGAGAGCTCTTATTCTCTCAGAAAGGTGTCCTTAAAGAGCTGCCAGCTTTGTTCTGTTCCTATGTTTCTAAGGGCAGCTTCCCAGGGGATCCCATCTAATTCCTAAAACAGCCAGCCAGAAGTTAGCTAGCTCCCCTGAGGTTCAGGGTCCTGACATTGCTCTTCACCTGGCCTCAAGATTACAGACTCAGTTAGGGCATGTTGTTACAGCCCTACGACTTGATGGAAGCCTATGATACATCTGTACAACCATAGCTTTAGCTGTATTCAGATGATTAGAGGAGATAAACAGTTGAGATACTACAAAATGAGAGAATTAAGTTGAGGAGGATGAGTGGAAAGCAGTCAAACATACTGGCTTAAAGTAAGATGAGAACATGAAAAGAAGTGATTGAAAAAAATAAAGATGATCAAACAACTGATCAGCAAGAGCAAACCTTACAAATATCATACATATGACTTGAATGATTTGAAAGTATTCTGCTTTGGATAATTCCACAGTTGTATTTATGCACTGGAATCTTTTCCACTGTGTGATGTGTTGACTCCATCCAGCATCTAAGCATCTAGTCAGCCACTTGTTTACTATTCAGCAGGTAGGAATTCCATCTGTTCAGCAACAGCCAAAGCACTGATTTATTCTAACAGTGTTTTGGTCAGAAATCCAAAAAATACCAAAATAAAAGTTTCTGGTAAGAAAGTTAGCCTCATTCCAACCAGATCATACACACACAGAGCTAGAGCTCCTCAGAAAATGTTATTTTGGCTTTTGTGTCCACTTACCGTACTTTGTAAGATAAAGCTTCACCTCTCCCTGCACTGCAAAGTGAACTTCAGTGTCGGTAGAGGAAGAAATAGTTTTTGCCCTATTTATGTCACATTATTTGACCTCTGCCACACATTTTTGCTTGTACACCTGCTACTAACAATTCCATTCCATAATCCTGTAAATTTTGTCTTTTCATTTATGCACACACACTGATCTATTATTAAATATATAAGTTACCATTAAAGCAAAGACTTGAATCTGGAAATCACACTCTGATTGTTTTAGGAAAAATAAGTAAAATAATCTTGCCAATATGAATCGTAATAGATTTATAACAAAGTACTTCATAACAGATGGGGTACTCTAGTGGATAATGTAGGTTCAGTCAAATAGTCCAAACAGAAAACTGAACTTCAAGCTCTGTAATGGTAGGTAGAAATATTCCTTCATCTGTTCCATTTTCTGTACCAAACAGAGCACTGGCCCAGAACAAAGTAGAAATCTGAACAGGAAAAAGACTGTTGAATGGTTCTGTAGTTGATCCCTTTACTGGAGTCATCTCCACTTGGATCTTTTCATTAGCTCGTTTTCATCTACAGCCTCTTTTATTAGCATCCGAGAATATGGGACAGGTCTGATTTGGCAGACAAGATATTCAAAGGAGTAGCCTGTAAATGTTACAGTAGAGGCAGAGTTATTTTGCACTACTAGAAGTAGAATGTTTCTGTCACACTGAGACTCTGAAATTAAAAGTAAGAAAAGTAATAAACATTTTCAGTTAGTCAGCAATTAGTGGTCATTGGGATGGAAGGGATAGTAATTTTTTACTAGAAAACCAAATAGAGATAATCATCTACTTAAATCTCATGCAAGTGCCCATCTGGATCTTGCCAGTCGGAATTTTTTAAGATTTAACATTGGCTTTAGTTTGCAATGACCAACAGTTTATCCATTTCCCTCTGTAATATTCCACAGAAGGAATAATTCCTTTTGAAGACAAGCAGAAATAACTGTTCAGACAAACTCTGACTGACAGCCAAATTGGTCAGGTTCAGTATTCCAAGAGTTATTTCTAAAAATATTTAAATGAGTCAAGCTTCCGTCTAGACTCAGGAAATTATCAACACGAGTACATCATCATACTATCACAGAAAAATTTATTGAAAATTACAGATAATGTGTCAGACACTTATATAAACTACTTTGGTTCCCAATACAGTTTCCTACTCTTTTTACAGAGTAAAAGTAGTTGTTGGAGCAGCATCACATTCTTCCTTTTTTTTTTTTTTTTTCCTTTCTTTTCTCACTTAATAGAATCATTGCACATGGACCACTATAAGGGACTGTATATCTTTGCATTCAGACTTTCTAGACATCACATTATGATTTACACCTATCTTACTGAAAAATAAGAACTTATATTTTGAAATAATTTATTCCACCACTTCTTCTCATTAATCTATTCATTGTTACATATTAAACGTCATCCTTAAATCAAACAATTTTCTCATGTTAGACTACTAAATTGCATTTTGAAAAATTTTACATTGGTCCTGCAGCTTCAGTGACTTGATGGAATTTTTCCTGACTGAATCAGGATGACTGAAATCAAAGTCAGTCTAGGGTACCAAAAGTTTTAAAAACCTGAAGGAGAAAACCCTATTGTTAACAAGTTCTCAAAAAGCTTAAATGAGCAACTCTGCTTAACTAAAATTCTCTCCCTATCTAGTTTGAAGAGTAATTAGATAATATAGATAATTAGGACTGCTGTTTGTATAAATACTTGAGTTTAAAATAGCATTTCACATTAATTGTCTGCACATCAGGCTAAGAAACATATTGGAAAAGAATCTGGGTTAGCTTTTTGCTTTTTAGCTGGTGTAAGTCATCATGGTCCATTAACATCAGTACAGTTAATTCTGTATAGATTTCTAGATTTATACCAGCTAAGAATTTTAATTCCTTTTCTTCTACATTCTCAAACATGGATGGGTAGATTTGAGGTCACTGACTAGCACTGCCTTGTACTGTCTCTGAAGATGAGCTGCATTGTAGGATGAAATTATGTTGATAAAGAAGAGACATCACATAACCTTCTGGGAAATTGTTTTGTCATGTCACCCAGATTTAATTAGGCAATACTGGAAGACAAAAAAAAAAAAAAAAGAAAAACAACCCTTAGCTGACATTGAAAACCATTCATGCATTTCTAAGATTAGACTCCCTTGTGACTTGGTGCTGAAAAAAAAGAGGAAATCATCCTGTACTTGATTATGATTCAATTTTAAGAAAACATTTCATTTTTACTCTATAATTAATTGAATAATTAAAGAGATATTAATCAATTCCTTTGTGTGTGTTTGCAGCTCTCTTAAGATTCAGACTGCTCTGATTTTGCAGTAATTGTTACCACTGGGGTGGTTGGGGGGTACCTTCTTTTCCCCTCCTTTTTATGATCAAGATAAAGCAACTACAGAGATAAATGGCTAGTGTCCTTTTTGCCCCTACGGGAATAGGACGCAACTGAGAATTTTATTCCAGATCAGTTTCTTTACTTAACTTTAGTTTCATATAACAGTCTGAGTGAATTCACATATTAGCTTTGAAATTCATTGTAGATAAATCCTAAATGATGATAGCTGAACACAAGAAAATCATTACAAAGTGTTGGGCTCTAAGCTGACTACTGTCATTCAGGGACAAGATCCCAGGGCACGGTTCTCAGAAAACATTAGACTAGTGTACACCACTAATCAAAAATTCAGCTGAATCTTAGGAAAGATGACAACTTAAAAAAAAAAAAAAAAAAAAAAAAAACAGAAGTACCACTTAAAAATCATGCTTCCCTACCTCTGGATTTTAATACTTCATGGAGCTAATGTCCTTCCATTTCAAGAAGGATATAATAAAATGGGAAACCGTTTGAAGAGAAACTGAGGGATGATCAAAGAATTTGGAGGATCTTGGAACTAAAAATCTCGAATTTTCATTGGTAAAATGAAAGGGAGAGAGAGAGAGAGGCGATGTTAGTGATGATTGATGATGTTGGAATCTCTGCAGTCATAAATGACACAGAATGAACAATGAATGTTTGCTCATTGCAATTATCCTTCGAGATCTAGAGGGATATTTGACCTGATTATGCTAAGTTAAATTCTCATGCAGAATCCCGAGCGTTTACATTTTAGAAAAAGAAAAAAAAGACACCAATAAATAAATAATTAATAAAAATAAAAATTAAAAAAGGAAAATAATTTCCTCCAGGCAGAAGTGATTATCACAGTAGGTAGTAAATAATGAAATCTGACTTATTTGTAAGCCATAATTCCTGAGTTTCTTCAAACACCTATGAAAGCTTGATCCCTTCTATTGAGCCTATGAAATCCCAATGAGAGATTTCAGATCACAAAGGGCATATGAATCTCTCAAACATTAGGATTAAATTTCATTAGAAATAATTTGCAGGATCTTTCTTCTCTTTCTTCCATTTCTAAAGGAAAATACATCTTCCTTTTTCATTCAAACACTGTGAAAATTAAAAAATGTCATATTACATGCTTTGGTACAATGGGCCAGAAGTGAGGACATACTAGAGGAACACTAAAATAAGGACGTTCTGAAATTTTAAATTCTGGAAAATAGACAATAAAATAGTACGTATTTTGCCTACTTTTTTTTTTTTTTTTTTTTTTTTTTATTTCCATTTAAAATTAATTTAAATGAAGTACTTACTGTCATGATTATGGGTCCCACGTCAGGAGTCTGTGCTACTGGGCCAGATAACTGTGATAATTCATTTTTACTCCAATCACAACAGTAGTAAAATCATAGAATCATTAAGGTTGGAAAAGACCTCTAAGATCATCTAGTCCAGCCATCCACCTGACACCAATATTGTCTACTAAACTGTGTCCCTCAGTGCCACATCTACGAGTTTCTTGAACACCTTCAGGGATAGTGACTCAACCACCTCCATGGGCAGCCCATTCCAGGGCCTCACCACTCTTCTGGAGAAGGAATTTTTCCTAATATACAACCTGAATCTCCCATGGCACAACTTGAAGCCATTCCCTCTTGTCCTATCACTAGTTACTTGGAAGAAGAGGCTGACCCTCACCTTGCCACAACCTCCCTTCAGGCAGCAATAACATCTTCCCTGTGATTCCTCTTCTCCAGACCAAACAACCCCAGTTCTCTCAGTCTCTCAAGTATTTTCAAGATGGAAAGCAATGAAATAAAATTTACTAATCTAAGTCATTAAACAGAATGTTTTCATCCATAAGCTACAGTAGGTGCTAGATGGATAATTTTAATAGCAATTCTCTTGGCAAAATAAACACTTTGTAGAGGAGTCCTATTTATAGGAACTCTTACCGCATTCAAGCACTTATGCAGTTTTTGTCTGTAAGAGTAGATGATCTGTGCTGAATGTCTGATGGAATTCACATGAATAAAGTTTCTAAAAAAGACAATAGAAATTTAATATTATTTAAGAACATATCCTTCTTATCTTTCAACAAAAAAAACTTTCAGATTTTATGCAAATTTACATAGCTAAGCTAAGTGTGGACATTTATTTTGCTATTTCCTTTCTTATGTTACAACTTCTTCTAGGGAAAAAAAAAAAAAAAAGAAAAAAAAAGAAAAAAAAAAAAAGCAATGCATCATTCTGATTCCCTGTTTGACAAGGGAGTTTGGACCAGATGACATCCAGAGGTATCTTCCAACCTAAAGCATTCTATGATTCTGCTAGAGATATGTCAACTATATGTGTATCTCTTTTCACAATGCTGTGCATCAACTTTTTTTAAAATGTCACCCATATGCTGACAGAATTGTACCCGTTTTTGTCCCTACAAAAAATTTCTAGTGATTAATTTTCATCACTTCTAAAATCTATGTGAATTTAATAGTTTTGAATTAGATAATGCTGATCTGAGACTTGCTGAAGTAGGTGGCTATTTCATAAGCTTTCCCTGCAAATTCTGCAGTATTGGTCCATTCAGAGTGGCACCTCTAGTGGCTTATTTGAGCATTCAGATTCCACGCAGTCCTCTCTATTTAAAAACAGCAAATCAGAGATTCACACATATGCATAGCAAAGAATCCAGTTTACCTCATGTACTTTTTGAAGTTAAATGCATAATTTGCAGAAATCATCCATGTGTCAGTTTAACTAAATTTCATAAATCAGCCTTGTAGGCTAAGCTATGTTGCACATAAGTTCTGCAAGTGTGTTAAGATTCTTTGTGATTGAAAGGAGGCATGCTGTTTATGTGCCTTTCTGACATTCTCCATAGGCTTTGACAGCTTAGGCTGAGAACTTCAGTCTTAGATAAACCAATGATCTATCTCTTCTGAAGTTCAAGAACTGAAATTCTGGCCAGATTTATAACATTTGGAATTGAGATCATTTCTATACTTTCTCCTGAGGTGCTCCAATGACTCTACTGTCTCCAAGCAGGGCACACTCTGGAGAGAGTTTATCCTACACCGCTTCCGAACAGCATTTTAGAGACAAGTTCAGCTTTGATTCTCTCTGCCTTCAATGTCTCGGACACATTCAGAACTTAGAAAACTTCATATCTGTAAGCAGTCTGTTTACCTTAATACCATACCAGATAGCAATGTTTAGTAACTGAGCCCAGCCTAGCCCATAAGTTAAGAAGTGGCATTCAGATCACTTAAACGTAAATCACTATGCCCTTACTTCTCTGAGTTTATACTCAGAGAAAATGCAATAAGTGCAATCAGTGGAATCAGACATTTTTATCATTCCCTAAGATAAATTTCATCATAGAAATTTTCTTCTTATTTGAACCCTTATGGGTGCTTTGCTGGGCAGTGTAGGGCTGTGCAGAGCTGGAGATTGACCCTACTCCTTCGGGATGGGACTGGTGGCCCTGGGATCTGGCGTGAGGCCCTTGGTTTTTGACAGAATGTGAGATTCCTATCAAAAACATGAGAAAGGAAGTAGAACATATTCAAGAAGCAATGAGTTAGCTTTTTAACTGCTAGAAGGCAGCATCAAATAGAACAAAGCACACGAGTTTCCAGATAGCTGTCAAAAAGAATTTCTTAAAGCACTGAAGTTCTAATATTTGACCACATATAAATAACTGAAGTTTAAATTAGCTATAAGATCTACACATTTAACTCAGTAGAATATTAGATACTAAAAAAAAGTACTATAAAATTACTTTTCTACAAAGCACCCACATAGTAATATACTAGATTCTCACATAGACTGTCCAATTGAAAGTTTTGCTTTTCTTTTTTTTTTTTGCTTTTTTTTTTTTTTTTTTGGTGAGTTTTGCTGTTGTAAAATTGCACATGTTTAAACTCATATGATAAAATCTTAAGAAACATGTAGTCACATTTGTTTCTTGAGAGCATCAAAACCACTACTAATTTCAGAAGGAACAGATAGCTTTTAGATGAATTTACCTGGACTCTCCCTTATGTAAAGAAGTATCATACTCAATTATAGATCCACAGTGTTAGAAAATTTACATTAAAACATTATTCAAATTCCAAAAACATTCTTGAGGTGCTGAATGAGATCTATTAGAGCCAAAAAAGGTCTTTTTCAGGAACTTATGGAAATGACAGAGCTAAGCAAGAAGCAACAAATTGCAGATTTGACAGAAATGCCCACTGTGCATATCTGGAGATAATTTATGGGTAAGGAATACATTAGATGAATTTAAAGGGTTCTGGAAACGATTTCTGAAAAACAAGCAAAAGGATTCACTTAATACTAAATCCAACGCTTAACTGCCAGCATATAACTTAGCAAACTGTGTAACATATACAGGTGCTGTATGATAATAAACATTTTTATTTTTCAATCATTTATATCTTATCACATCTTCCAAAGTGTACGTGTAGAAGCATTTACCAGAATCTAAAAATAATTGTAGTAAAAATTATAGCTCTTAGCATGTCAAGACTTACTTGTGGCAGTAATGATTTAGTTGTTAGCTAGACAAAATAAGTACTGAGAAACTTGTCCATAAATTGGATTTTTAAAAATATCTATTTCATTATAAGCTGTTATGGCAACTGTGATTATTACAGTTACAACAGCACCACTACCTTTATTAGGAAATTTCTTTCTAAAAATATTAACGTAAATTTTAAAATTGGACTGCTTTGTGCTTCTTTCTAGTTGGGGTCATTACACTGCTTATTTAATTTCTAACACATTTTCCATTCACTCTGATACTCCCGAAATGGATACAGGATTGTATTGTGTTTAATATTGTATATTTCATTCACTAATACTCTTTCATGCTATCTGAAGTCATTTTCTGATCTCCTGAAAACTGATTCAGGAAACAGAACTTCAAGAGCTTACTGAGGTCTTATAATGTCATCAACTTAGAGAAAAAAACATACCACTTGGACAGAATCACATTCACCTGCAGTGTGTGCACAAAAGCACTATGCACTTCTGTTACTGTGTCACATCAAGAGCAGAGTCTCTTCTCAGGTTTAACAGGAGAACTGTATTTTGCCTTTGCACAGTTTGCTGTTCAGTTGATCTTTTCTGTTGAAAGTTCTGTTTCTTAAATGTGCAATATTAGTTGTGTTTGTAGAAATGAGCCTTTATAAAATACAGGAATAGTGCTTTATTTGAGCCTTGCACTGTGAGCTGGAAGCTGTGTAAATGAATTATTCTGAATAATTTCCAGCTCTTCAGATGAGGACAAATAAAGTATGGGAAGTCTCAAATACTTGGCTGTTAGTGTCTGTCAGAACCAATTTTTCATGTACTATCTCTTTTAATTCCAGTTAAATTGATCAGATATATTTTTTATTGTCCTTAATGTTAAAATACTAAATCTTATATTAATTTTAAAAGCACAAAATAGAAGAAGTAATAACTTAACTTTATAGACCCTAGCTAGGATTTCATATTGTCAGTGCATTTATTTACCTTCCTCCTGCCTCTCTTTCATCATTCTGAGTATAGTCTTTACTGATTTTATCAGGTACCAAATGATGTATTTTTATACCTCAAAAAAATGTATATTTCTTCTTTGAAACAGCATGAAGTTTATCTGGGAGCAGAAGTTCAGGGTCTGTTATCTCTTTGATAAAGCCTTCCTTGATCTACTTAAAGTTACTATTCCCAGTTTGTGTCCTGAGGTTAAGATCTGCAAACCAGAAAGAAAAAACATTTCAATGAAATGATTTCTCCTTCCCTTCGCACTGCTTGTAAATATTCTTGTGGTATTAGTATTGATTATCACAACAATAATACTCAGTATTTCACCAGAGTATGATTCACAGTTTAACTGCCAATATCAGCATGAACAAAGATATTATAGAATAAAATGGATTTTCTTTTATCTTTAGATTTACTTAATGAGTATGAGATTTCTCAACAATTTGAACTTCAAAGATTTTATGGGTGAAAACTTACACTCAAATCATTCATCTACCCAGTACAGCAAGTCATTTCTAGCAGCATTATTAGCTGAATAATATGGGGAGTGGATAGGGATATAGGATGTTAGCATAATACCAACTAAATTTGATTTTATTCTAGATGGAAAAAAATCATTTTAAAACTTTTTTTTTTTTTTTTTCTGTAAGGAAAGATATTACAGTGGCATCTTGATTTTGACATCTAAAATTTATAAGGAAAACCTAAGTGGAGCTTGTTGTGGCTTTGTTTCCATTTACAATGTTAATGGAAATAATTAATGGATCCATTGTTCTTCATGTTTTACAGGATTTAAAGTATATTTCCAGCACTTTTTCACATTAAGCTGAGTATCATGTTTCCAGATGAGATTTTTCTTCAGTGATGATATTTTAGAGATGTGAGGACCTCTCAAAAGCCGAATAAGATTTGTACTTCAAATTCTCTGTCACAGAAATATTGTAGGATTATCATGTCTAGTCCTGATTAAGAGCTAATAAGGAGGCATTTAAATTAATAAAAGTTATACCTTGATAAATAAGTAGCAATAGTTCATATATCAATTTCAGTATATGAAGTATGATAAAAGTATGAAGTATATGATAGACAGCAGAGCTTTCTAGTCTCCATTAGCATGTGATTACTAATATATATCTATTCCATGTGTATTAGTCAGATATATATTAGCAATTTCTTGTAGTTCAGCTAATTACCAGGACTATTATCAACAATTTTTATCTGTAATAGAATTGGAAGATGAATCTACTTTCTTATTACTAACTAATGGTTACAAATGTCACATCTGAAAGATAAGCAGGATAAGCAGCAGTAGTGAAAAATCTCTCAAGAAAATTGCCAGAGTAAATATTCAGGTTTAGCTATGGGAATCTGTGAGAAGTTTTGAATGTGCTCATATCACAATGCACAATTTAGCAAATCTAGACTTTAATCAGTGAAAGAGTGGACAATTATTTGTGTGGTTTTTTTTGTTTTTTTTGTTGGTTTTTTTTGTTTGTTTGTTTGTTTGTTTGTTTTTTTTAATAAGGACCAGCTGCTAGACTCTGGAAATCTTTGTCATCATTGTGACTAGTTTTTACCTTGATGAAATGACAACAGAAAAACCTTGAAGCTGATACACAGTATGGGCAGTTCTAAGTTTGATTCTAAACTACTTAGTGCATAGAATGTAGAATAAAATTTAGCTGTATTTGTGCTTATGTTTGTCTGCTACCAAAAAAAAAAAAAAAAAATTCAGACCAAAATAACAAAAGGTGGAATCTTCTGTTCCTTAATGCAGAAATAAACGTGTTTAAAATCATGTAATAAACCACACTGACAGTGATCAGTACTTGGACCAATCACTTATTCTCACTACTTTGTTCTTATCTTTTTATGAGGTAGCAGGGGAGAGATTGCACCACTCTGTTCTGTGCTTTTGCATTTTCATCTGGAGTACTGTGTGCAGCTCTCAGCACATTTAAAGGACATAAAAATTTTAGAGAATGTCCAACAGAGGGCAGCAATAATGGTGCAGGGAGTAGAGGGAAAGGCACGAGAAGTAACTGAGGTCACTTACTTTGTTCAGATAGATAAGGCTGAGAGGTGATCTAATCATCAGTCTGCAATTGTGACCAGCAATACAATCAAAGGGAATGGCATAAAGCTGCTATACGAGAGGGTCGGGTTGGGTATTAGGAAAAGTCTCTTCATTGAAAACATGGTCAGGCCCTAGAACAGGCTCTCCAGGGAAGTGGTCATGACTGCAAACCTGCTTGTGTTCAAGGAGCATTTGGATAGTGCTTTCAGGCATATGATTTAATTTTTAGGTAGTCATGTGTGGAGCCTGGTGTTGGACTTGATGATCCTTATGGGTTCCTTCCAACTTAGGATATTCTTTAATTCTATGATTCTATATTTCTATGATAAACAGTCTTCTGGGGAATTGACATCAAAGAAATAACACAGAATTATACTCTTTCAGTTCTTGTCATTGTCAGTTCTCTTTCAGTTTTTGTCATTGGCTCATACACAAAGATACACTCTACAAATATCTGGATTTCATTTAGATTCCCTTGAAACATGTCAAATTTCTCCAGTCTCCTGAGTCTTCTGAAGAAAGCTTATTAGGTCTGTCTTTGGTATCTATCTATAATATTCATAGCACGTAGTTACTCAGGACAGACATTTTTATTTTTCCCCGCTTACTTTGAAACCAAGTGAAATGCTCACTGTTAGATGTAGTTTTGTATGGGTCCAGAATCTTGTCATTGGCATTTTCCAGTGTTTTTGTTGGACTTTTTTTGTTCTGTAAATAAAATGGAAGACAAAATGATGGGCTCTATTATTTGTACAGACTGACAGGCAAGGATATATGTTCTATGCAAAATCTAAGTACGAGAAAATAAAGTATAAAATCATGATCTATCAAAACTATGTTACTTACAACCAATGTGAGCTTTCCAAGAAGTGCAGAATAATCTCTGTTTTGGTACGTGGAGCACCTGCTTCCTATCCTTCACTGACCTTGGTGTCTGCAGAAATATTTCTCTCCCTTGTTTCCCACTCCTCTCTCACAGCTTCTGCACATCATTTTTAACCCTTCCTTAAACATGCTGCCACCAAGGCAGAACCATCATCACTCATTGGCTCGACTTTAGCCAGAGAGGGTCCCTTTTCAAGCTAAGTGGAACTGGTTCTCTCTGACAAGGGACAACTTCTGGTCTCTTCTCACACAGGCCACCCCCACGATTCATCCACCCTCCTACCACTACCAAAACCTTACCACACAAACCAAATTCAACAAGTGATGATTAATTGAGATAAAAAGAGATGGGAAGGAAACAGAAGATTGCTAATTTCACTAAGAATATGGATCGTACACCTGAGTGAAAAATTGCATATAGGTTTTTCTCCATTCTGTTTATGAAGTCTTTGATCTGAAGAGTATAAGAGTGAAGAGTTCAATTTTGGTCCTTCTTGCTACATGAGTGGAAACAGAAGACCTTAAAGTACTCCAGAAAAGATAGAGCCTTCTGCGAGAACAGTTGCCTGGATACATGTCACGGAGCTATTTCTACATCTGCATCAGTGACAGGGCACAAGCCTGGACAGAGACAAAAGTGAGGGGAAAAAAGTACTTGCCATTAGCACCTGGCCCCATGACTAACTAGGCAAGGCACTTGAAGGCCGTGCGGGCCGGGAGAGGGTGAAAGGAGGAAGGGTAGGGAGTATATGAATCCTTCTTTGCTTTCTGGCTCAAAGCTTGCTTTCTGAGGTATTTCTTGTGATAAGACTCTAGGAGATGA
>JAOWBP010051223.1:0-16215 GCA_028571105.1 Tragopan temminckii | reverse complement strand
CGTTTTTGAAAGGTTTTGCCAAACCCATTGGCAGGAACCAGCTCCAGATTGTGTGGGTTTGAAGCACAACCCCATCCCAAAATTATGGCAGCGTGCTCAATCTCAGATTTAAGAAAGTCTTGGAGTACGTGTCTGTGCTACACTGATTCAAGGGGTTGAGGCACATAGATGTGCTGTCCCGTGCAGCTCTGTCATCAGGACAGAACTGCAATAATTTAAGATGAAAAAATCACAAATCTACAGGATTCTAAGAAGTGGAGCAGAAAAAAATCAGGTAGAAGACAGCTTGTTCCTGCAGAGATAGCCAAGGGGGCCAAGGACTTGTGCCAACAACAGCCTTGGTGTTGAGCCTTCCCTCCAGCTTGTACAGCACAGTGGAAAGTCTCTGTTGTCCAAGCTGAAGAAATCAGATCCCACCTTGGGAAAGAAGTATTCCTGTGAATTCCTGGCTGGGAAGCTGCAGGTATTGTCTGGCAGCCACACAAGCACCACCACAGCCCATGCCGGCACAGACGGCCTTACCTATACAACCCATGGCTTTTCATCGGGGTGCCAAGAGAAATTTAAAGCCTTTAGAAAAACCAGGATGCGCTACAAGGAAATGCATCAGCATTTCCCTTTAAAGCCTCTGTTAGTAATTCAGACACTACAGAACCGCTGAAGCAGCTACTGCACCTGGTGTTTCAGCCTCCCCTGTTTGCAGGCACTCTCACAGAGTGGGATATCAGCTGCCAGACACTTTTCGCTTCTACACTTTGGCATAACACCGACCAGTCTGTAATGATTCCTTTAGCCAAACAGAGCATGCAGCACACAGTTGCCCTCTGTATTTCAGTGGGTGCCAAAGGCCAAGTTCTCAGTTTGCATAAAGCAGCACAGCTCCATAGGAGCTACAACAATTTACATCAGAAGAGGAACTAGCCCCAGATTCTCCCCACTTCCCTGTGGAAAGCCAGGGGCAGGAGCAATGAATGACAGCCACTGACCCAGCTGTAGAGATGGGATGTGCAGTAAGCATCTGCATGACTTCCCAAAATATAAAAATATACCAGTATACGTGCAATACCACAGACCCTCACAGCCCACACTATAAGACAGCTCAGAGCTAGCTGAAGTTAGCAAAGCAGACAGAAGAGTCTGTACCACATTCCTATCAGCATTTCAGTTCTTTTAACAGTGACAACTAGTGTTAATAGAGTAGCTTACTCTGCTAGAGTCAACTTAAGAAATGCACAGCATTGCATTGAACTGTCATTTTTGTGTGTGGACTGAAAGAAGCATTTCCCAGAGAGACTGGCTATTTTACCACCTTTGCAGCTTTCCTGATTGCAGTTATCAACTAGTGCTATTATCGCAGATGACCCAGAAAGGACTCACATGAGTATCTTCTTACTGGGTACTGGAAAAAATGGATGGAAGTAACAACAGGAGGCTTCAAAGTAGCCACTGTTACAGTAATCTGTCTCACTACACTACACAAACAAGCTGTGCACAGTCAGCTTCACCTCTGCAGTGTCTGCCTGACTTCACTATGCACACAATTATCTAAGTGGGCCTTCTGTTCTTAAAAGGATGGTGAAGTAGCCAGTAGCAAGTCATAACTACGAGTCTCTTGCACTACCAGCAAGCTAAACATAGCCAGCTCCAAGTGTAGGCTGCAAGAAGGAGATTAAACCTATTTGGATCAAACGAGAGGTTTTCAGAAGAGCTCTGCAAGGACTTAACCCTGAGCCCAAATCAATGTCAATGTTCTTCCAGTTTCAATGGAAGCAGAGTTAGGTCCAAACTGAACACATCTTAAAAAACTGCTTCCCAAGTGACTGTCCACAGATATACTTGGTTACTACTGAAGTAGCTGAAATCTCAGAGCACTGGAGGGTAGAGAATCATATTCCTAGCATACAAATATAAAATAGTAGAAAACAGTGCTATTGTGTTTATTAAAACGTACGAGCGTTTTGCAGCTTATTATGTCAACTCAATACAAGTACAAATGCCATTTACCTGCAGTTATGGTACCATAGCAATTGCTAAGAAAAACTTCTTGACTCTAAAGCAAGCTTCCAAATATTCACTTTTGGCACTAAGATTTCCACATAAAAATAACATGGTGGTTTTGGTTTCTGATCTACTTCTACTTACAACTAGAATCTTAAAGAATGGGAACTGGGGACTACTGTTGGGTGAGAGGAAGGATGGGTAGAGACCCCTTTTTAATTTTGGGTCTGACAGATGAATCTGCTCCCAGAACATCCCAGAGCTGTTCCAGAAGATGCTCGGCAGATCACAAGTCTCCACCATTTGATTGCTCTCCCATTCTGGACAGATTTTGGCAAGATTTGAAGATACTCCTCCAGAGAAAAATTAAGATCGTATCCCTGGCCCACCCTTTAGAAAAAATATTTTATTTGACCAGTCTGATAAAAGCCCAGTTTCCAGTCTGGTAATGGGAAAAAGCAAATACAGACATGCAGCAAGAAAGAAAAAAAACAACCCCCCCAAATTGTAATAAGCCCTACAAAGGATGTGGGTGACATCCGCTTACTTTTTCTTGTCCTTGTCTTTCTTGGTTTGTTGAGAACCTGCCTGCTGAGCCTGTGACTGTAATAGCTGAGCTGCCGCCTTCTTCTTTTGAAAGTTGTTCAGCTCTTCCTCAAGCTCCTTCTTTTTATCTTCCACTTTTTTCTTCTCCTCTTGGTGAGTCCTCTTTAGATGATCAAACTTTTCATGAAGCTGCCAGGACAGAGACAATAAATTGGAAGAGAAAAGGAGAATGTTTTACTCCAGTTACAGGAAATGATGCCTAAAGTGGTTCCATCAGAACTGGGGATCTCCCTGCACTGATAACAAGTCACTGATCTGTCCTCCAAGCACATCAGCCCTTGTGAGAAAAGCTCTACAATTAACACAAGTACAGACAGCAAGGCTTAAGTTTTTGCAGGAACTCAACAAGTACATTTCCAAACCTCGTGTTCTGCTCCTTGCCGTTTTGTACCTACCGAACTCTCTCTTTGCTTGTGCAAAGCAAGAAAACACAGCCAGTCAGGGTGATAACCTTTTCTGGGGCTTTCTCCCTGAGGTGGATGCGTGATCGATGATGTGATGGGGTCACACCACAAGCCCGTGGCAGGGCTGAGTCCACATCTGCTCCCTGAAACTCTTTATGACAGGCAAGGTGCTTTTCAGGCTTGATGTTAGAATCAAGGTGCCTGAGTTCTTACGACTCTCTTGAAAAAAGCCCAGGTCAAATCCTCACACAACATCCTTTGAGTTACAATATACTCACATCTTTCTCAGCTTCTTTCAATTCTGCTTCCTTTTCCTTCACTCTCATGACGAACATCTGCCTCATTTCATCCTCCTTCTTCTGGAGTTCACCCAGGAATTCATTCCTCTTTGCTTCATAAGTCTCTTGGAGACTGCGAAAACACAGGGAAAAAAAAAAAAAAAACAACAACCAACCCAGTCAGAACTGTGTTTCATGCAGAGTCGTGAGTTTCATCATATTTTCACAAAACGTCACCAGAGGTCCCTGACTCGCAAGAATGGTGTGAACGCCTCCACCAAAACCAGTCCTAGCTTTCTAGATGGCAGCATTGGTCAGGGGGTCAAACTAGCAAGCAAAAATGAGCACACTTAAGGATCCTGTAAGTCGCTGAACAGTCAGGATGTCTGTCCTTCAAAATAAGCAGTCACTGTGGAATCACCTACAGCAAACCCTGATGCTTGCACGCCTTGATACATGCTTGATTCACGCGTCCTCACTTCTCATACTCTTTGTCCTGAATCTCATTGGAATCATAAGGTTTGTGGAGCAGAGACAGGCATATCACAGAGCAAAGCCTGGCTTCATGTACCTCATTAAGCAGGACATTGACACGAAGCAAAATTAATTTTCTCTACTTTTTACTAATGGATTCAGACCAGGAGCTTTATTTAGATAAAGCTACCTTGGGGGACTTCTCTATCTCCTCTAACTGTCAAGGAAGAACAAAGCTTTTGCAAATGAGAGGCATCGTTCCTACACTGAATTACCACACCACTGGATTCTTTCATACCTTTATTCCTCCTCCACTTCCTTGTATTCCTTTATTTCCCCTGCACTGAGGTACAACGGCAAGTACTGGGACACCAAATATATTGTCCATGCACCTCTGAGATTTTCAGAGCCTTGTAGGAGCTCTAGATGCCAAATTCCTTTTCATTTTATTCCTTAAATGGGTTTGGATATTTCTGCCACCATGATAGTGTGGGAATGATAACTATTTCCCCAAGAAACTTTTCTGAAACTCTCTTTTTAAAATGAAAACTCCACTGCAATCAGAGACATTCGTTGCATGCATGAACCTAAGGAACACATTAACCACTGGGCCAGGGGGATGTCTTCATCCCATTAATGCCTAGGTTTAGTCTTTCCTAGATTATGGCTGTAATTTTGTTACTTTTTCTATGAGTTGGGGAACAAAACTAGACGCAAAGACAGAAGTCTTGGGCTTAGCACTGTTAACCAATGGGTGCTTTGATTCGGTCCTAAAAGAACTTAGCAGAGAGACTGCCCAGAGGTTTCTTGCACAGCACTAGCCACCCTGGAGCAATCGCTCAACCCCAGCTGACCACAACAGCTTCTCACATATTGAATGAAAACCACTTACTGTAAAATCACAGAAACCTTTTGATGTGAGAGCAGTGCAGGAGGCACATTAGGATTCTTGGCTGAATTAAAGAGTCACTCCATTCACAGCAGATAGGGATCTGGACATTTGAATTGAAGCCTCCCTAAAATTCATTCTTGGACTTAATCCTCTGACTGTTGACAATAAAATCTCAATTCATAAACCCTTCTGAGGGATCTAGCACAGGAAAACCCTGAGTGCTGACTGGTCTTTACTGTTCAGTGTGCAAAAATGGGATCAGCAATTAGTGACACACTATCCTAGGGAGCAGCAAAGCCTTATGGACTGAACTGGAAAGCTCTCCACACTGCTAATCATATCCTGAACTGCCAACAACTTTTTGCAAAGCTCATTTCCAAAAATGCAATGCCAGGTGATGTGCAAGCAGGGAAAGGCTCGCAAGGAGCCCAGGTTCAGTGCTCATCCCAGATTTCTTCTTAAATACTTGCCATTAACCTCAGGCTAGAAAACTGAATTCCATATTGAAGCTACTTTGACTTCCAGAGAAGCCAAGTTCACAGAGAAACTGGCCCAGCAACTCCAGGCTGGATTTGAAAAAACTCTTATAGTCCCAAGGGAATAACAGTTCAAATCAACTGGGAAACCTACAGCTTCTCACAGACAAAGATGACAAGGGAATTTGCTTTTTAAGTGCACAAACATATGTTCCAAGAGTATCTGGATTTCCCAACAAACACACCCCACACTAAAGGATGACCTTGTAAATGCTTTGCCAGCTTCCTTTTTGCAACCGCCCACTCATCGCCATCAGTTGGCTGGGTAACTGCCCAGATCCCCCTGAAGTTTATGAAGGGCTCTCCAGTGCAAACTGGCTGAAGAGCAGTTGTCCCCGCAGCTCCCAGCACCCCAACACAGGGCAAAGGCATGCTTTTGATCACCAGTCTCAAGAAGAACAGAGACAACTAAAGATGCTGTTTTCCTCATTTCAAATATACACTGGCCTCAGTCAAACAGCTTGGGTTCATGAGTTTTGTTTGTTTGTTGGAGAAGGGGAGGAAGCAGCCAGAGTGAACTGCTCTGAACTAGCACGTACCAGATGGAGAAATTCTGTACATTTTCATTTCCTTTCTACTTATAGCTTGGTCAAAAGAGGCCTCGTGTACAGGAAGTAATGGAAATTCCTTAGATTCCTGGAAGGGACGGGCTGAGCCCATCTTAAGCCATTGCTCTCCAGAAAGGAAATCCAATAAAGCTTCGCACTTGGGCTTCGTAACAGAACTGGGCTTGACTGATTTCAGCACAATTTCTCCACGATAGAGGAAACGCAGCTGCATAATCTCAGCAAGCCACAAATCAAACCCCTAACCAAAGCAAACTCAGTGCTGTGGCACAAGCCACACTCTGCTGCTTTCCAGCAATAGCATGGACCCAGCTTTTCCACAGCGAACATCAGAGACAAATCATGTCTGTCTGCGGTGATCTGCATGGCTACCATCTCAGATACTGGCATGTCACCTCCTGATATGCATGTGCATTACAGAGACAAACTGATGTCAATGCAAAGATGCATGTGTAATCCTGACTGCTCTCCCTCGGGGCAGAGGAGCGTGGGATGCTGCTAAGGCAGCGGGTACAATTATTGGGAAAAAGGTGGGGAGACACAGGAAACAGAGGAAGAAAACAAACATTTGCTCCCAAATTCCCACACAGCTGTCATCCCTGGATAATGACTTGGGCTTCCAACCAACAAAGCTGTCAGTGACAGTATAAACTGTATCTAGCAATAAAACAAAACTAAAGCATCAGACCATGGTACCGTCTTCACACCGCACCTTGGACTAGCTGTGGAAAACTCCAGGAGAGTCAACAAGAATATTTATCCCAGGATCTCCCCCTTGGTAATCAGTTCATATCTCAATGCATGACTCACATTCATCTCAGAAAGGATACAGCCAAAACGCAGCTACTGCACCTGGCCCTGACTCTTGGCCGAGTGAGCTGGCAGCTAGAAAGTTGTGTCTGCATTAGAGGAGGAAAGGGGCCATTAAAATATCACCTGACCATCTCAAAACTTGCCCTTCTCCCAGGGAAAAAGCATCAGGAGGAATTTCCAAAGCAATTAACAAGTGTTCTGTTCAACAGACTCACCTAGCTCTCTGGGAAGCTAGAAGGATGCTGCCAGCAGGAAGACGAACGTAGGCATTACTGAAGACTGGACAGTTCATAGGGTTTTAGGAAAGCAACAGCAAAACTGAGAAAGATCAGCTTTGCAATCCCCAAAAGAGCTTTTTCTAGCTTGAAAATGACAACTCACCAAGAATGTTAACTGATGTTAACTGTTCCTAACCAGGCGTGCCTACAAGCCCTGATTGCTGATCACCTCCAACTCTCTTACTATGTCTTACAAAAACATGCCCACTTCCACATTGCTGAGAACACAATGAAATCAGGAAACAGAAACAATCCTCTTGGCAGGCTCTGCATCACAACAGCCTCTCTGCCCTGCAGAGCAGCAGACAGTTTCAAACATCAGCTTATGAAGATCAGTGAGAAACTGATTCTCACTTCTAAGAGGAGTGTTTAGAAATCTTTTTTTTTTTTTTTCCGAAGCTTCTCAATAGTGGCTGACCAACAGCAGGTAGGAGATAGTCTGAAAGGCCTTCCAAGTGATAGCCAGCAGCTTACATTTGATGCAGCTAAGCAAAAGGAGCTCAAAGGGTGCAAAGAAAGCTGGTACAACTTAAGCAACAGTGCAGATAGATCTGTGGGCATATACTTCTTCCTCCTAAACTTCTAGGATGCAACTTGATCTGAAATGAGTCATATCCTACTCTCAAAACGCATTGCCTTCAAGCATCCTGGTGACATCTTGCAGGCTCTAGAAGGCATGTATAGCCCTCCTATGTGGTTGCAGACATTTTCAAAATATTAAGGCAAGAATTGGCTTTGTCAACCACCCAAGCTTTTCCTGTGTTTCTCCAGCACAAATCCTAGGCCATGAGAGCAGGACTGCACTGTGCAAAGTTCTACTCCCCAGTCACACTTCAGATCTCAGATGCTCCTACTGACCACGGCTACTCCTCCCCTGCTCAGTGCAAACACTGGGAACCCCAAGACCTCCCAGCTCTCTGGCTATACAAGACCCGATTTACACCTGCCCACCTGAAAGGTTTGCTGTCTGGATCTGTGTCCTTGAACCCCATTTCTTCTAGCTTGCAGCGCCTGTACAGCTCGTAGTGTCGGGTGTGTGTCTGCTCTCTCAAGTCCTCCATGTTCACTCGGATCAGCATCTCCCGCAGCTTCACAAAGTCACAGTGATTTTCATTTTCAACTGCAAAAACAGGCCATCCACAGAGAGAACATTAAATCCAGCAGCCAGGTTTCCCTGGAATCATAGAATTACTAAGGTTGGAAGGGACCTCTAAAATCATCTCATCCAACTGTTGAACCATCCCCACCATGCCCACTAAATCACATCCCTCAGTACCACATCTCCGCATCTCTTCAGTACCTCTGGTGACAGTGCCTCCTCCCAGGGCAACCTGTACCAATGCATTACCCGTCCTTCTGAGAAGAAATCCTTCCTAATATTCAACCCAAACATCTCCTGGTGCAACTTATAGCCATTACCTCTCATCCTTGTCCCTTCTTTGGTTCCACATGCATTTCTTCACTAGCAAGGTGATGATATGATCTCTTTGCACATGGGATTGTGCTTCCCACTCAAACCCACTCTAACTGCAAGTCATCAACAGGGGTCATGGCAGGCAGCCAGAAATCCTCAGCTTGTGGCTTTGGGGAAAGCAAGAATATGAGAATACCCCACCAGAGTTGCTTTTTCCGTGGCAGCTGACCTTACAGAGGAGCCCTACACCTCTGCTTCTGGGGTTGAGAGTGTGGCAGCTCACAAATACAGTAGAATGTGGGCTCTCATAAACCATTTCTATGCGCAACAGGATCTGGCATGCCCCACTCAGCTTCTGGCAAAGCAAGCAGCTCAGCCTCCAAGGGGTCTGCGACCAGAGAGCTGCATACTTCAGAGCAGCAAATAGTTTGAGTATTCTGAAAAACAAGGGATGGAAGTTGTCTTTTTAGGATCCAACAGCAAGCAGCAAGCAGTTCTGCTGCTAGCTCTGCAGCATGCCCTTGGGGATCCAGCAGAGAACTCCAGCTGCTCCCCTTCAGAGATCAGAGCAGCTGTCTCACTGGAAAGGGGCAATTTAGGGCCAGATCATCAAAGTCCCTCTGGTACCCAGATAAATCTCTTAGACTATCTGCTCTTAGTTTCTGGGAACAGCAAGAACCCAGCAGGATACATGTCAAGTAGGAGACTTACCAAACAGAGCTTCTTTCCTAACTGTCAGCTATTCCCAGAATTACCCTCTGGCGCACACAGCCATAGACAATAAATCCAAGGCTGCCTCAGCTTGTGTTACTGAAGAAAAAACGGGGTGAGTTTTGCAGAATTGTTCTGTGGATGCTCCCCTGCAGCTCACTGGGCCATTCTCCAGTTGGATATGCAGTTAAAACCACTAACAGACCAGCATGGTCTCAACCCTCTAATTCCCAGCACCAATTGGAAAAGCGAGGGCCAGCTCTATCATAGGGAGCTTTGGGACAGTCAGGCTTCAAACAGCCTGAGCTAAACTCCGCTCTCTGTTGACTTCACGAGGGATTTCATACTTAAGCTGCGCATCCATGTATTAGAATACCAGGACAAGACATACCAAGCAATCAGTGTTGGATTGGTTCTGCTCCTACTTGAAGGAAGCTGGTAGGGCACAGCATCTGTTCCCCTCCCTGGATTCCCCCCCAGCTATATGTTTTTATTCTGCCTTGTGTACAAAGTCCAAACCATTCAGTTGCCCAGATCTTCCCCATTGCTCGTGCTTCATTACTGGCAGAAAAGCACACAGAAGAGAGGACAAATTATGTTTTCATTTCAGAAGTCAGTTATTTAACATTTCCTAGTAGGGTTACCTTGTTCTTCCCTAAAGCAAGTGGCCAGGCTGAATCCCACCCATCTCCAGGTCACAAAGCCCCGTTTTTAAGGAGAAGCCTTAGAGTGGCAATCTCACTTTCCCAAGACAGATTTTGATTAGGGGCACCCAGAGATCAATGCACCTTTCCTTAGAATGAGACAAGATGACAGGGACTTATCTGTGCTTCTGGTACATACCCTGGACAACACCCCAGGGGTACTGCCTGGCTTTTGCCATCTTGTTGCCAATCTTCACTTCTTCAGTGCTACCAACTACGGCAAATGGAAGGTGGACCTGTGGAGGAAAGGGACAATGAGGTTAGGGATTTCCTTTGATGCACTGACTATTTGTTTCTGAAGAAAGCTGTTTACTGTGGCAGCTGTGCTGGATTTAAGTTACTTAAGTCTCTTTGTAATTCAGTCGGTGTTTTAGAAAGAGCAACAGGACAGTCTGGATTAGAAACCTTCTCAGACCTCAGTCCCAAACTCTGAATTCCTAAAAATACAAGAAGTACACATATTTTGCACATGATTACAATACACAACCATGTTTAGCACAGAAAAAGACAAACTTGAGTTGAATTTGAACCCTAAGAAAAAATAGTAAAAAAGAGAAAAAGGAAAAAACATACATCCTCCCAAGAAAGGTAAGCTAAAAATTCAGCGAGGTTCTGCTGCTTGAAACAATTATTAATGCTTCCTCTTAGAAAGAACAAAACCGTGAGCAAGGGGAAGAGCCTATGTGACCCAGCCCAGGGCTGACACGTCTGAGTCACCAAGCACTGCTGCATCCCAGTCTCTCTGCGGGTGTGGCGGCAGCACTTTGGGATCTGCTCCCAGAAGCACAGCTGCTGCCAGCAGGGAGCTTGCCTCTCCCGCCAGCTCAGCCCACAGTGCTCTCCTATCCAAAGAGCATCCAAAGTGGCTGGGAGTGAGCTCCAGGCGTGGTGCCTCAGTGGCCAGGTTGTGGTTGTGGGCTGGGCAGGAAGGGGAAAAGCCAAGCTCCAGAGGATGCGATTAACTGGCAAAGGAGTTTCCCTGCAGAGGAAAACAGCACACACACAACGCCTCGGCAGAAGCACGTCCCTTCTCTGTGCCAGCTTCCCCCTGCTGCAAGCACAACACTGATGGGGAAAAAGGGGAGACAATGCAGAGATTTGGAGAGGGTCTGATATGCAGCTGCATGTGGAAATCGCCTGTCTACAGGTAGCTGTGCAGGGAACTCCCACAAGTCTTCAAGTTACAAGGAAATGGCTTAATTATGACACCTCTACTCCCTATGAAATGCTGATAGCAACTCAATCTTCTGTTCACTCGCAGTTGTGCTCACATTAGATGCACTTACTTTGGGATCAGCACATCCCTTTGTGTGTTACTTGCCTTGCTAAAGACACCCAATGGCCCTATGAGCCTGCAGTGAAGGCATGGCACTGCCAGAAACCTGGGGCTCACATTCTTCCCCTTGCACTTCAATCAGAACCATGGCAAACTCCATTTCTCAGTGTAAAACCCGCTAAATGTTCACTTTACCCCAGTCTTGTCTGCCCTCAGTTCCCACTGCTACTGCTGCAGAAAAGGGAAGGAAATGAAAGCCAGAGCCCATGCCACTGATGGCTGCTGGCCCTGCCAAGAGGTGGAGCATCAATGGCAGCCCCACTCTCACTAGAAAACAAAACAAAGGCAGAAGTGATTCACCCCACCAAGCACCAAATGGTCACTCAGGACAGGAAACCCAAACCTCAGCCCACTGCTTGAGTGCTCCAGGCCTTGCCTCCTATCCTCTTCCTTCCCTGAGATAGAAACACTGTGAGAAGGGGAGGATGTGAAAAATACTCAGAGAATTCCTTGGCAGACAAAGAAATGTGTCAGATCAGGCAGCCTATGTATCTCCAGTGCCAAAAGCCTTCTGGCCAGCCTGGTTTCTGTGCTCAGACCACAGTTCGAAAGCCGAAAGAAAGACAGTATAGTGTGCCCAGCCCTTGGGGATGGCCCCGCAGAAAGCAAGGGGAGTAGAACTCAAAGAGAGACATACGCTCATTGTGGCATTGATCTCAGCCACTGTCTCTTCATCTGTTGGGAACTGGTAGATTTGGACGCCGTTGCTGACCAGCTCACTCATGATTTTACTCTTGAACTTGTGCAACTCGTTTTTTGCAATGGTGTCAGCCTTGGCAATGATGGGGATGATGTTCACCTGCAAGACAAGGACAGCACTGCACACATTGCACCACGAGGAGAGTAGCGGGCAGCGCATGCATCCTGCAACAATAGCCCCAGCAGTGCCACCAGCTGCCACCAACCCAGCAGAAAACTTCCCCATGGCTGCTGCCATAGTCACGATATTCAGGCAGCAGCAATTATGGCCTTAAAAAGAAGTCAAATACAATTTGGCAACCTGCTCTTTCCTGTCTCTGTCATATTCCCCTCTTCATCCAAATTGGCTGGACAGGAAATGCTGTCATAGGCTATTACAAGCTGTTCCAAAAAAAAGGAAATTACCATCTAGGCACTTCCCCGAGCCACAACAGGCTGGGTGGCTGTGACAAACTCAGACAACAGCCTTCCACAGGAGCTCACTTAGGTGCCGCTATCAGGGACATGAGGGCACACCATGGGGCTGCTATCCCACCGCAGCAGGATGGGAGCTAGCAGTAACAGAGGTCTGCTCCTCCACCCACATGCCTGCACACACTCTACTACACCACTGCACTACAAAGCCAGGACTGGTTTTGTCCCTTCACAGCTCTCGGGCAATCAAAGATAACAGCATGATGTGGTTAACAGAAATTAAAGATAAGGTACTGACTCTCTTCCCCACGCAGTGTGCAACACTGGTAGTAAACAGCAAATGGCAGCATGTGAAAGCCACAGGGAGATGGCAGAGTCTAGATGTAGCTGAACTGATCCACAAAAAGCAAGCACCACACAAGAGTCTGCTTTGCTGAGAAGTTAGAGGCATGCAAGAAGGAGGAAAGCGGCGTTATTTCTTTTCCACTCCCTCCAGACAGACCATTTTTCTGTCTTTGATCTTGCAGAACTTGCTTTTCTCTTGCTCTCCTCCTTTGCAACAGTAGACAATATTGCTAGTGCAGAAGATGATAATATTGACCTATATGAAGGGATTTTATTTACAGTACTTGAAAATCCTCTTATATTACATCAGTTAATTCTGTTCAGAGGATGTCCTGGAGTTATTAAACCCTCCTTTTGCCAAAAAAAATGGGGATGAATGCCAGTTAGCTTATTTTGGGTTAATCACCATAGCCCTATTTTAAGCTGAATAGAGCAGGGATATTTCTCCATCACTGTAATAAACCCCAATCAATGGGTCACTCTAGGAAATAGAGAAGCATTGTCATCATTTATCTTTTGCAGAATCAGAATCCACAGGTGCAGGGTGGACAGATTTAAATTGCTTAATCGTGATGTACAGAAACACAGAGAAATCTCAGTTGAACGTACATTTGTACATCGGTCATTTTCCCTGAAAGAAGAGACATCAAAACTTCTTACTAATTAGTAGTAAGGAACTATGCTTAAAACTGAGTTCGGTTCCTGTTTTTGTGACTAAGGAGGGTAACTGAAAAAATGCATGTGGAGTAACATTTATTCAGATTCTTGGTGTTCATCAGATCATGGTTAGAGTAACATTACATTGCCTTGAAGAACAAATCACTGTTTGTGTCTAGCTGCACGTGCTCAGAGCAGAGACAGTATTCTGATTTGTTTTTCTTTGATTGTAAGGTGACCTTAAGTGTTTGGATGTACTTCTCTCCCTCTCGCATATACTTATATGAGGTTTTATACCAAAACTAGTCACTGGATAAAGTAAACTAGAGATGGCAAAAAAACTTAGTGCAGAACTAGCTGAGTTCAACTTCAACCTCTCATTTTTGTTTATGGGTGAAGAGGAAAAAATGCTTTTTTTCCCCCAGCAGGCAAGTGATCTTTCAGTTGTGAACAAACCTGTCACTGAACTTGGCGGTGTTAAACCACAGCTCTCCCGTTGTTAATTTTACAGCGTAGCTGTGGAGCAAAGCAGTCTAGTTTCCTGACTGGGAATGGGACCGGAAAAGGATGAGAGTCCACACTTCTATTAAATCTGTGCAAGGTATGAACCACTGAATTATGACCCATCCTAGCAGCCAGCCCAAGGTAATAAAATTTTCACACCACATCTCTGCCATTCCCTGCTGCTAAACACAGACAGTATTTTTCTGTGCAGGTTTAGCTAGGTCTTTGGTAACGTCATAAAATCCACAAAAACCAGCAGAGCTGTGCAATGGGCATAACATGGGCAGCAAGTACCTTACTGTCGAGCTTCTTCATGGTGACCAAGTCTAGGGATTTCAGTGAGTGTCCAGTTGGTGCAATGAAATACAAGCAGGCATGAATTCTGGTGTCATGGTAATTGAACAGGGATCGTTTGATCTTCAGCTCTTCTTGCAAGTAGGCTTCAAACTGCGCATCAATGTACTCTACTATGGGCTTGTAGCTGAGGAGAGAGGAGAGAGAGCACCGAGCAAACATTTACTGCTGGGATAACACAAGTCACTGAACAACACTCAGGAAGCTTCATGGGTGCTCTGCGCATTATGAAGAAAAGTGCTGCACTTGGTACCTTCCCCATCCAACCTACTGTCCCTTCCTACCAAATGTGTGCTTTTGCTTGATGTACAGGGAGTTTATTATGGACAAATTAGCAAGGAGATGTGGCAGAGACCCTGGACTTTAGGTGCACACAAAGCTGCTACCCTGAAGAAAAATCTGCTTTGGAGTATCTCCCACTGAGATCTGAACCACTGATCTGACAACACCATTGAAAATCACCAGAAACAAGAAAATGTAACCATGAAATCACCTCCCCCTATTTATTCCATAATTTTGTATGTGATCTTAAAAGAGGAGAGATACACACAGGGAAAAAAAGAAAAAAAGTTTTCAGGAATTGAAGCTTGTGAGCAAAACTCAAAAGTCACTGCATGTTTGAGACTGTATGGGGGCACTGTTTTGACTGAAAAAAAATGCTGACCTGGTTTAACATGCTCTGATCTGACTGATCATATTTCTGGAGAAGAAACTTTGCTGTTTCCTCCACCAGGGCAACCTCAGAACCTCTGGCCCAATTAAGACCCCTGAGAGTGGCACTGAGACCAGACAACACTGTCACTATCTGTGTACTGGATTCATAGAGGTGTTCATGCCCTCTCTGAGGAGTGGCTGTGAGGAAGCAAGCAATGGGGTGTTTGCAGGTCCTCCAGGAAACACAACAGGCAGCCAACAAGGTTTTTGTCCTGACCCTCTGCTCCAGATGCCATTGCAGCTGTTCAAGCAGTTGCTCAAAACTGTGGCTCGCGTAGAACAGAGTCTTGCTCAATTTACCAAGGATGAGCTATAGCAGGAAATAGCCATTGCTGCACAATGGCCACTGACACCAGACACCTAGAAAACACCACTGAGCACTGTTAGTTAATTTGCAGGCACACGAAGCTAATAAAGCAGCAAGACCTTACATGCAGCAGAGAAAAGTCCATCCAAAAGCAGAGCTTTGCGCTGGGACAGAGCAAAATGCAGGCTGTCTCTGGCCCTGCTCTCCAATTGGCTGCCAGGGAAGTTAGAGGGGCTTCACTACCCATACCACTGGCATTTGTCTGCTGAATAAAGCAAATGCAAAGTGACCCGGCAGTAACAAGCTGCAGAGCATCCCCACTCCGAGCACCTGCTCCTCTTCTGAGCAGCTTTTGTTCTAGCCTGAGAGCATATGGCAGTGTCTGATGTGCAGAACTCCTTCCAGGCTGCACGCGTGCCTTCCTGCATCAGCTCCATAGTGCTGGCTAGGAGTGGGAGCAGCAAAACAAGGGCAACAGTTGCACTTCAGTGGCAGGTCAGGGAGCAAGGAAGCATTCCAGAAACAAAGCATTGTAAAAATAATGATATTTTTGAAAAATCAAGGTTTTCATTGGGGAACAAGAAACAGTATCTGCTCAGTCTCCACACTAACAGAATTGTCAGTGGAATCTTTCACTTTAAGCTTGCCTTGTCAAAGAGATGATGTTGTTTATCTACCTAGCACCCTCATGACTTTTGCTCAGTGCACACACTGACAGTCAGCATCCCTCATTTACCTAGGTGCAGGGAACAGAGTTGCAAAGAAGACTGCAGAGGGAGATGGGACTGCTGTAACGAGGGAATGCATGGCTCCAAAATGTAGGAAATGCATTAATGTTAGCTTATTAGCCATTATCACAAAGTGACTGTTTTTAAACATAACAACAAAAATCCATGTGGACATATATAAGGGATTGTGCAGGCTGCTCACAACACAGGCTGCCCAGAATATTTACTTCATGCATGCAACATGAAAATCTGTGCCCAGATTAAAATAAAACTCAGCTGGACTTGAACACTGCAGGATGGTGTGGGCAGGAACTACAATCTGATTTCTAGTCACCTAAAGATGGAAAAGCAATTGCAACATGAGAATGCATACTCGAGTATTTCTACATTTCAATTCAGGTAGATACTCAAACTAAGCTGCACATAGACAAAGGTGATCACCTCTGGTGCAGGTATGTTCAGCAGCAGAGCGGGAGATTGTGG
>JAOWBP010051222.1:0-16218 GCA_028571105.1 Tragopan temminckii | reverse complement strand
AGGAAGGAAGGAAGGAAGGAAGGAAGGAAGGAAGGAAGGAAGGAAGGAAGGAAGGAAGGAAGGAAGGAAGAAAGAGAGAAAGAAAGAAAGAAAGAAAGAAATGAAAAAACAAAAATAGTTTCACCATCAAGGGGAATTAACTCATGTAAAATATTAACCACAGAAAAAGGCACGGAATCAAAAATGCATTTTTCTTGAGGATTAGTATTTCAGAACACTATAAATGAAATTAACTTTTCATAAATGTAACTAACATACTTTATTCAGGATATAAAAGAAAAATGGAGTAGGGAAACTCTGAAGGACGCTATATCCTCAGTGCAGTGCTACCCATTACATCCTGTAAAAGCCCAATATGGCCCAGTTCTGTGTGTCTTGTAAAGCAATGCTACAACAAAAGGTGGAAAGCCTTTCCCTCTCAGCATTCTCAATTTCAACTGGAAATAAAGTTTACATGCACAGAATTAAATCACATACTTAGATATTCTTCACTAGTCAAAAACTATCTGGACTTTGTTTTGAACATTACTGTTGTATACACTTAAGAACTTAGACTTATTAAAAAAATAAAAAAATGATAAATTATTTGAAAAATAAAGTATATTAAAAATTACAATGTATTTACTTTAGGAGACCTCAGTAAAACATTAACTTCAAAGGCAAAATTACCTAAGTACTACTTTACTTCAGATATTTATACAAAATTCAGTGCTCTGCTAAATTCTGTTATTTGAGAAATCACGTAAGTTTCCTTCTGATTACTCTTTTCAGTCTCCAGTATATTGAACGTTCTGTTCTTAAATCAATGCTCACGGGAGAGTGCGGATAAAAATTCCAGCTCTCCAACATTCAACATCAGAAATGTTTGAGTTGGAAGGGACCCTTAAAGGCCATTCAGTCCCACTTCACTGCAATGAACAAGGACATATACAGGGACATCAGGTTGCTCAGGCCCTGGTCCTACCCAACCTCCATGGATGGGGCATTCGCCACCTCTCTGGGAAACCTGTTCCCACACCTCACCACCCCTACTGTAGTGCTATATAACTCTAGCAGATCGCACCAGGTGAGCCAGGTACTGCGCATGAACTGAGGCACTGCACAGTGCAACGAATGCAGGATGCGCAGAGACTTCAGCATCACCAAAAAATACCTGGGTTTTCCTTTGAAGCACCCAGCTCTTTTTCTTCATGCAGCCACCTGCAGAGCATGGCAATGTCTGGAAAGCAAAAAGCTCATCTGGTTGAAAAGGAGAAGATATTCCTCTGATATAGCAAACAACTGAAAAACTCTCACCTGGGAGTTTCCAAAGCACTGCCCCCATTCCCAGCTACATTCAGGGGTCACACAAACCTAGGGTGACAGGGCTGGAGTTGTTCTTTATGTAACTAAAGGGAACAAAATGAAGGAGAGGAGGGGAGTATCTGTCAGCTTGGCACACACGCTGATTGCTCTGCTAACCACAGAGGAGACACGGACTGGAGGAAAAAGCTGGAATTCAGGCAGAAAAGGAACATTGTGAAGTTTAGCCCGTACACAACAGAATAAAGCTTTCCTGGGACTGCTGGGAATGGCGGATGGAGGAACAGACTCCACTGTTTTTATTTGGGGAACTCGTACCACTAATGCACTACCACTATAAATCGTCCAACATTCAATTGCTATTGCACCTGAACTGAGATAGCTGACTATGTAGTGACCCAGAAAATGTGTCATTCTCCACAGGACACAGTTCTGCTAACCATTATCCATCTACCTGCTGTTCTCTTGAAACACACTTTTGCTGACTACTGCAACTACAACTGCTTAATTCTATTTTATTTCTGCACATCAAATATCATCTTGGTAAAATGAATTCCTGTAATTAAAATGCTCAGCAGAGCTGAGGAGCTCTATAATATGGTTAAATGATGCTGGAATATTATCACATTATGTCATTTACAGTTTAAAAAGTATAAGCACTTCAGGCCCAGAGTAAGGAGTAGACATTACATCTGCAGTCCAAAAATCTGCAAGAAATGTTGAGCTGCCAGGATCAGAATCTTGACTAGAATGAGTCAATCACATTAACTACAATGGTTTCTACTCGAAGGTCAAGTCTTATTTCCCTAGAGAGTTACTTCTCCCTTCTTTTCAGTCTCAACTTTTGTGCCTGGTTTATCTACCTGTCACCATGGTCAGTTTTGCCAAAATTGACACTCTTTGAAACCCTGTTCACACTTTCATGCTGCAGCATAATTAGAACTAAAAAAATAATATCTGCATCTTATTTTCTCTGCATTGCTTTTGATGATCACTTTCACCTTCGCTGGCAAGAGTCCTGCATTTTGGGATGTCATGCAGCGTAACTGCTGCTCTTCAGCCCCTCCAACTAGTATGTAGGTCACTCTGAAAGTAATGCCTCCTATTTCTTTCTATGGAAACTACAAAGAGTACAATAACACTATTAGATAGGACAACATCTCAGCTAAAAAATACCATTTTTCAATATAGTTGCAACCATTAGCTCTGCATTTTCACCAGCAATGAACAAGAGCCTGCATGTTGTGTTCATAAATACCTGCAGCAGTGGAGCTGACTGCTGTCACTGTTACCTGTTCTGTAGTGCATCACTGACTCCACACTGTGCTCACATCCACTAGTTTGTCTCCATCAGTGTTCACAAGAGCCAATGAGAGCCAGTGGGTCCCATTTTCTTCACATGGAGGAATTCAGTGACACACCTTTGCTTCCATGTCAGAAGCCATTGTGTCATACCGGCCCTCTGCTGACATCAGTCACACCACAACAAAGTGTAGGAGAATACTAGCAGGAAAATTCAACCTCTACTTCCACAGCACCAACATCCACCCCAATGTTGCAGGTCAACATCATAAAACAGGAGGCATTACTTTTGGAGTAGCCTTCAACTTTTCTTTCTGTAGGTTCTCCAAGTGCAAGTTATTTTCACACGCAACTTTTCTTTTTTTGCTTGTCTGCATCCTTGTTTTGCACGCATGCATAAATATATTATAAATAAATAAATTATAAATAAATAAATAATTATAGTGTGTGCTATAAGTTCAAACCCTTTTTTAGACAACACAAATTTCTTGAAAAATTCTGAACAAAACTACAAAGGCTTTGATTCTGTTTTTATAACAAACAGCCCTGCTTCTCAGAAGTGCTGCCATCTAACTGTGAAAAGACAAGGTGTAAGAAGGGTGGGTCATGACAACAGGGAAAGAAATGTAGAAGAATGCTCTGGAAATAACAGATGCAAGTAGCTAGGCAGATACACCTGGGCATGATCAATTTTGGTGTTTTAAGAATAAAGAAGGAAAGCCCACTATTAATAGCAATGGGTGAGAGTGGTTTCCAAACGCAGGTGGGAAAGAAAAGGAAAAAAAAAACAAAAAAGACTATGCTACATGTAAGCCATTTTTATGTATTTGGAGAAAGCAACAACAATGTAAGAGGAGCGTGACTTTATAAAGACACGTCATATCCTTAATTTTACTGGCCAGGAACTCTGGTGCTGTCAGAACCTAAGTCATCAAACTCACCTTATTTCATTACCAATTACTGAACGTATACCATTCAATACTGAAAAACGATGTTAAGGAGACATACAGGCAGGAGGTGCTTACAGACTTCCAAAGTACGTGTCCTGGCTTTCCTTTAGTACATCCAATAGTAAGCACAGCCAGGTTCCTCACTGAAGACAAACAATTTCAGTGTACTTTGTCTGTGTGTTGTTGTTTGTTTTTGCTTAAGTAGGTCTTCAGCAGCCTATGAGTATTGAAAATATCCATTCTTAAGTAGGAACAACACAGCTTTTGAATTTATTTTTTTCTCTCTCTTCCTAATATTTGTTAAATAAGTCTGATTTGCTAAGGCAGCGTAGGCGATCCTAATATTTCATAATTGAAATTAAAGTAGATCTATTTTTGGCTCCTGGATACCATCTGAAGGCATGCTGCTTTGATTGCTCTTACTGCATACAACAAAATTCTGCCAAATTTCACTATCTGGTATTTTTTTAGACAGTACAGAAGTCAAGAACATCTGTTACAGAAAATAAATCATTAACATTTTTACCTTGGAAATGTTCAAGTGAATGAACAACTTCCATCAACTTCTTGTTCAAAAATATTTTGAAATTCTTATCCAATGAGCATCACTATACAGGAATGAGAAGTTCCAAAATAAATCTGAAGGCTACTGTGAGCTATTATATTACCTGTGAGCTATTATAACTCCAGAGATACCATGATTTACATTAGCACAGGATGCGGCCTTTAATTTTTGTGCTGAATGACATGAATTAAGACACTGATGAAATTGCGCATAGGGAAATGCATTAGAAATGGCAGGGTTTCACATGGTATGAATACCACAGAAATAGCCTACTGTCTCCAGCAATGCTGGGATTTTGATTTTGAAAGGCATCACTGTTCTTCTCATGTCCAAACTAAAACTAAAATCATGCAATTCTTAGTTCATTCTCTTCTTTCCAACCCCTCCCTCTTCTGAATCAACCTTTATGTCTGACTGAGGCACTGATCTTCCTGTCTGACAAGACATCATGAAACTGAAATGGTGGCTGCTTTCTGCTTAATTTATACGAATATTTTTAGAGTGAATACATTTGAATAAATGGTACCTTTTTTTTTTTTTTTTTTTGGTAACAGATGAAGGTGACTAGAAGCTATTTTAAACCCTTCCAATTAAAACTACTCTGCTTTTGTGTAATTGTTGCTAAATTGCCTTCCCCATTACAAGGCCAAATGTTGGGGGGGAATGATTCCAGAAAGAGACCAAATATATGTTCACAGTTACACAGGCAAAACAGCCATCTGTGGAAAAAGATGGATTTTGCTCAGATTTATTCTGTCTACTGCCTTTACTGAGAGAGTCTGAAGAAAAGCCTTCGAAGCTGCAGTGGTACTTTTCAGAGACAGATGAAGAGCAGCACAGGGCTCTCCCCAAGCAAAGGAAAGCAGTCACAATGACTCTTTGGAAAATCTGGAAGACTATTTGTCTCAGCCTGCTATTTAAATGCAAAGGGAGGGGCATGTTGCTTTTCTACCTCCAGATTTATCATTAAAATATTCATATTCTATTGAGGTGAGATATCCTAATTACTCTATTCCCCCCTCAGCCTTCATGCTTTTGCTTTTAAGAACATGATAACAATAGCATTTCCTCTTGTGATACCGTTAATAGTATTTACCTTCACAGAAACCACTCTGAAAGAAGCATTTGTGGAAAAATATCCCTTCCTGCCTTTGGAATACCCACAGCTCCCATTCAGGATTCCAGACAGCAGATGAGCTGTGTGCTTCTCTACGTGAGTGCTTTCTCAAGACATATCAAATTACATTAAAGTTCAGCTGACCTATAAGCGTCCTCATCCTCACAAAAGGGTGACCTGTTCTTCCTCACATATTCAAAGGCTTTCTAATGGATCTGACAAATGGCTTTCTCTCCCAGGGAGCTGCACTTGATCATAGCTCCCCAGTATCCTGTCTATCACCTGCTTCAAAATCCCCTGCTTGGTAGAAGGTCCTTCTGTCCATCAGCATAGATGAGACACACCACAGTGGTCAGCATGATTAAATTTTAGTGAATAGCAAGCCTGAAAATGATCTTCTTGTCTAAACATAACTTAATTCACAGGGAGGCAATAAACACACTTGTAATCAAGTTCAGAAACTTTTATTCAGGAATGAAATGTGACATTCATGTCAAAAACTTCTATGTCATTTCTAGTGGTACTGACATATTTTACTCCAGAAATAAGAGCTATATTAAAAATACAAATTATGTCAAAGAATTCAAGGTGTTAAGCTGTGATCACCCACATATTTATTAAAAAAACTGCATACCATCAGGTCGCTGCTATGTAACAGATTTTTCTATGTTCATTTTTTCTAGTCAGGAACTGAAAAACACTTTCAGGCATGTAAATTCTTCTTCCAACATCAAAATAAACCAACCTACTCTATTCAGTTTCAATAGTAACATACACTATCTTGATAAAATCTCCTTTTACCTTTTATTATTACTGTAGCTCAAGTGTCACCCTTGTATTGACAGTAATAATATACAAAGTTATTCCCTTTGTTTCCTGCTCATGTACTTTCTGATTAATGAAATGCAGCACAGTATTTTACTATGATGAGCTCTCACTGCAAAATTCCATACCAAAGATTAGGCTGCAATGCTGAAAATGCAAAAAAAGAGATTTAAGGATGCAGAGTGTAGCTGTGACTAAGGCATGAAGGAAAGTCAAGGGCTGGTTCTGTTATTTCAAGGAAGATGCACAATCTAAAATGGTACATTGCTTGTGACAGAAAATGGAAGTTTTTTGGCACTGATACTAAAAGGAGGCAACAGCTCATGCAGGTTTGTTCAAGGTGTTTTTCTGTTCTGTAACGTAGGAAGTGATTGCAGAGTAGCTCTATGTGATGTTTGCACACACAAAGAAATCTCCTTTAAATTGTGAATTGCCACTTCACTTTTTTTCTGGCAAATTCTTCTGTGCTCAGCTCTGACTGACCTCACAGTTTTTCAAAACCAAAGAATACTGAGGTTAAGTTTATCATTTCCAAACAGTAATTTTATGCCCTCTCTAAATGAAAACTCCATTTGACACTTCAGGAAAGCCATGGAACAAACTGGACTATCTCCACAGAATGAGCAGCATGTCTCTCTAAATGATGGTCCTCTTTTTCTGCATCAGTTTTAAGTATGTATTGATATGTCAATACCTGAGAAGTCTTAAGTGGATTATCTTAATTTATTTTGGAAGTTCTAAGAATCAGTAGGTCTTGTGGCTCTAGTGCCAGCAAAGATCTCTTAGAGTGATTTTATTGCAGTACGCTTTGAACTTAGAGAAAGCCTGATTTCCATAAAAAGTGGTTAGAATTTATTGAAAATTATACTCCTTTAGGCTGCATAAACTAAATGCTGAAAGTGATCACTTTTGAACATACTAGATTGAATCATCAGAGAGGAGTCAAGCATGTGAATTAAAACAAATGCTTTAAATTTCCAAGGACCCACTTTTTCTATTTATGTGCCGTGTTGCATATGTTTCTAGTTGTTCTATCATGACTATTCAAATTTTCCTTTTTAGACTGAAGAACAGTAGCTACTGGTCAAAAAAGCACAGCAATTACAATAGCTTTTACTCATATTCAGGTAAGTACATCTGGTAACAGTAAGAGATCTAAGAAATCTTAATTAATTATATTACCAAACCCCTGGATGAGATTTTTTTAATCAAGAGTATGGAAGTATCACCAACAGCAGAAGGGAAAAGTACTCTGTCATTCAGAATTGATTTTTCCCCTCTATGACTGTTCCAGAGATGTATTTTTTTCTCAGTATGCAGGTGCTACTCCATCAAATTCAGTAAGGTTACACATTAAATATAGTTGTCTTAAGACAAGAAATTAGAGTAAGTATGTAAGACAATGGCAAGACTGGTTAATTACTTCTTGATACGCACTGTATGAACATGAAACTATATCTGATGATTAAAAAAAATGCCATTCTCCCTGGGATGCTGAAACTGGAGCTAATCACAACAGTAAAAAATCATTTCTCACAGCAGTGTTGAACATCTGGGAGGGAAATGATGTTAGTCTGGCTACAAGAACGCAGTATCAGCAACAGCCACTGTCAAATGACCTTCGTATTGCTGATATTCATTCAGTTGAGTACAGGCAGTTTATAGAATCACGGAATCACAGAAATGTTGGAAGGGACCCACAAAGAACATTGATCCCAACCCCCGGCTCCGCACAGAAGCACCCAAACCCTGTGTCTGAGGGGCTGAGCTCCAGTGGCTCAGGGCCATGCCCATTGCCCTGCAGAACTGAGCCATGCCCACCACCCTCTGGGGAAAAACTTTTTCCTACATCCAGCGTGACTCTCCCCTGACGTAGCTCCATACCTTTCCCTCTGTCATTGTCCCCAGAGAGCAAAGCTCAGCACTGCCTGCCTGCTCCCTGTGAGGAGCTGCAGCCGCTGTGAGGTCTCCCCTCAGCTCCTCCGCTCTAGGCAGATACCCAAAATTAAAGCGTAGCACTACAGCACCATCAAAGCATTCTGTTTGGGATGGCTGTTCATTGAAGAAAAAAGGGAAAACAACTCATCAGCCAGAGTCTTACAAAGCATACTTAGGAGGATTGCTGGTCTAATTAGCATTTACTGATCAGTTAATGGACTATCTGAATCACTGAGAAAGAGAATTCCCACACAAAGAAGCCAGATGTGAGTTCATATTCGTCCAGGAAGAAAAATGATCTTTAATCAAGCATCTGGCATAAAGAGCGACTGGGACATTAGAGGACATCATCACAAGGATGGCTTCCTTATTCATATCTTTTCATCAGAATTTTCTTGTTTTTCATTTTGAATCTCCAAAGAACAAATCTATAATTTCTGCTCATGTAGACAGTTTCATCTTACAGAGCACTGGACATATATGGTGACACTGAAATAAAGCCCTCCTTTCCTTTTTTAACTTATAACAGAAATAGAAAGTATACTTTTATTGCTTTAATGCCTTACCTTAGTACTTAATGTTTTTTGCATTAGTACGGGAGAACTTGAGATGCCTAACAACTATTCAAGAGATTAGGACATTTTTTGTAGTGCTCTGATACTAAATCAAAAGTACAGAGAAAACTTCCACAACATCAGATTATGCAAATCCACAGACGTGATGTACTATGCATTTCAAATTCATAGCAAGAATGCCAGGAAAACAAGTTAAGTAGGTGGTATTGAATCGTCTCAGAAGTAGGAAGACAAAAGGTAGAATGAAAGACAATTTGGTTCACAATAATTTCCAAACCTTTTTAAAAATAAAATGGTCAAACTGCAACTCTGAACTTCACTTTCTGGTTGATTAAAACCACCTCATTAGCCCACACGGGATCGCCATCTTAAGACATATTAGTCTATTCTCACTGACAGTGACTTATTGCCAACTCCAAATTGAATATTGATGTTTTGGTATTGAAATGTCAATGCAAAAATTATATATGGCTCTCTGGAGTCAATGGCACCTTGAGATTTAACTATACCTACAACCAAAGGAAGCTCAGTAAGTCAGAACTGGCCAATTCAGATAAAAAGTACATTTTTAGACCACAACTAAATGTTCTTACTGAATTCTGTTTAAAAATGTTTGTGTGTGTGAAATGGGGAAGCAGAAACTATTATCTTGCATAAGAAACTAATCTAGCGTATGTGATGGAGAAAGACCAGTACTTGTCAGCTACTGTGTCATGCAGATGCTTCAAAATTTTACTCAATGTCTTCACTATCAGTTCTTCAGCTGACACTGAGCCAAATACACCCCAATTCAACAAGTGTTTATGCATACACTTAAACCTTCTTTAAATGTGATGCAACTTAATCGTGGAAAACATGTTTAAAGTCTTGTAAAATTAATGGCTTTGGCCATCAAACTGCTAGTTGCTAGTGCCTTCCTGCATTTGTCATTTTTGAAATCTCAAGATAGGCACGACCTGTGTGACATAACACAAAGTCTTGTAAGTTGCACCAGTTCCCCTTTGAAACCCACACTTTTCCAACAAGTCCTATTGTTTACAGCTGAACAATCTATATGGAAAATCCTTGTGTTTGGTGTTTTCCTTACAACAGGATTTCTTCTACTGTTTCTACAATATGAAATAAAACTGGTGAAAATGTGCAGCCTTTTACAGTATTTACAAATGGCTTCCATCCTGAGAAGGCGCCTAGAAGGAAATGCAGTTACTTTTCTTTTTACAATCACCACCCACATCTCGTAGTCAGATTTCACTCACAGCAAAGTCTGATTCACCCTTTTTTCTCTCCCTACTAAAGAAATACAATACTTTAAAATGCACAGCCTTGGGGTTCAGCTTGTTAAATAAATGCTGAAGAGCAGAATATTCACTCCCCCTTCTTAGGTGCTAGGAAGGCTGCTGATTTTATTTTTCAAAAGGGCCTATTTTCTGCCTTGAATATATAGCTCATAGTGGCCCTTCTCTCAAGAGGGGGTAACTCTTCAGCTCAACAGTTCATTTAAAACCATGAATTTGCAGCAGCTTTTGCATAGCTTCTGGTTTGATTCTTTTTAATATACAACTAAAAAAACAAAAACAAAAAAAAAACAAACCACATTTGAAAACCTTTTTTCACCATGTGTAAAAGAGGGAGTTTCAATAGCAGAAAGATTGAGAGAGGAATGTTCTTTCCTACAGACAACTAAAACAACTTCAAAGATTAAAGTCACAGGTGAATCAAGTCTTAAAGGAGAGAGAATAATATTAAGTCTAGATCCTAAACTAAGGATGAGGAAGGTATTTAGGGACATAATTTTCTTGGCAGAAGCAGCACTGTCTTCCACGGTAGCAAAATTAGCTATCAAAATAAACTATTTTCCATGAGATATTTTCAAACTTTCAAAACTAAATTTTCCACATACCTTACATGACTACTTTTGAAATATAAACAAAGTATAATAGAAAATTATAACTTAGAGTATTATAAAGAGATACTTTAAAGAGCAGGAATAAGACCTTTTCACTTTAAAAAGTGTACAGCAATAAGGATTGTCAAACCTAGCCTTGTACATCTAAAGGTCACTTTTTGTCTCTCATCTAATAAAATTTTCAATAAACACAAAATCACCAACAAACACAGAATGCAGACCATTTCTTCTGACAGAAAAAAAAAATGCATTCACATTCAGTTTTAAATCTTCAGGCTCTGCTGAACTCTTCATCCACTCAAACTGATGGAAATACAGGAACAATAACTGGGAAACTCACAAATAACTCAGATCACAGCATCATTTTCTTTTTTCCTGAGAGGAAAGCAAGCTTGCTAATGAATCCAAAGCATCATACTGTATTTATTTTAAGTCACAAGAGCATTTTAATACAATTCATTGCTGAAAATGCCAGTGAGACAATAAGCAAGGGCATTTTCTTCAACAACTAGAGGTATTATAAGGTCACGTACTTATAATATTATAAATTGTATAACAGTATAAAATTAGAATCAATTAAAATGGAACATTTACCTTGCAAAATCCAGGATCCATGGATACAAGCAGGAAAGACAAAGAACTTACTGCCAAGGTTTCCAGCTCTGCTGCTCGCTTACTAGAAAACAAGAAGAGGAAAATCCATTTAGATTTGTAAGTTGTATCAAGGTTTTAGAAATGGCAGTGTTCTTAGTGAAATTCCTTGAGACGGTCTGTGATCATATTTAGCTCCTATCCAAAAAGGAACAGAAAAGGTGTTGGAGCCATAAATTTCTCTGCCCAAGTAAAGAGCAGAGGCGAGTGAAAGCTCCCAATAATATCAAATAATACTGTGTATTCACTGGCGCTCATGGGGAGCAGGTAACTGCGTTAACCACAGTAGCTTAGAAAGCAGCTTACTAAGGGATCTGAAGGTGAAACCGACACAAGTATTAAACTTAAGAAAGAAAAAATAAAAATCTTTCCAGGAGGATTAACTTTTTTTCCACTGGTGATGGAAGCTGGCTCCTCCACAGCCTTTTCCAACCGTGTCTCCAACTCTTCAGCCTTGCCATATTGAAATGAAATCACAATTTTCCATCTGCCTTAATGAAACACATGGTAAAAAATCTACTCAAAAGCAAAGAGAAAGGAGGTAAGAGAAGTGCTCACTTTTTGCTTGTCAGGACAAGAATGATTCCTTGTAAGGAAAAAGAACCACAGATTATACAGTAATCCAAACCACACTGATATCAAAGGCTATGAATGACTGTTATTTCTGAAAATTAATCTGAAATAGATGCCATGGGCTCTTTCAATCAATGGCACCCCTTAAGCCTTTCAGAAAGCAAACGAAGATAGCAAAATACTTTGGATCTTGCCATATGGAAATCACCTTTCAAAGACCTGAAAAAGAATACTATGCATTTCTTCATAAAGCACACTATAGTATGACAAAGATTAATTTGAAAAGTGAAATAACAGCAAGAAAAAATAAGGAAACAAATGTACTTAACATTTTAAACTCCACTGCACAAAGCCGCTTCCCTGACAGAAGAACTTGAGTTCCTCATTCACCTCACCAGCACCTCCTCAGAGATAGCTTCAGCGTGAGATTTGCTCCAGTTCCCTATTAGCTCCTTAGCATCTCATGTGCAGCCACCTTACTCCACAAAGGCACGTCAAATCGTGTGAAAAGGAAAACTTCATATATTGTCTTTTTTTAATGCTGATCCACAATGGGATTTAGCCGAAAATATTATATGCTAGACATCATTATTTTTAAGAAATGAAATAATTCAGCAAACAATCTATAAATCCACCTCTAGGGTTTACATGGAGGAGGGTGCAGGGGGGCTGCAGGCAGTGGAGGCCAAACCCTCACCCTAACCCTAGCCCTAAGCCTAACCCTAACTCTAATAGGGACACTGCTTCCAAAGCCAGGCCATGAACAACACTGGGTGCACTCTGGAAGAGCAGACTGAGGAAACGGAAAACTGCTGCACGATGGCAGCTTAGAGAAAGGGGTGAACTATGTGAGAGAAGCAGCCCTGCAGGCTTCAAGGTCAGCAAAGGAGGAGGGCAGGAGGTGCTCCAGGCATGAAGCAGCAGCTCCCTGCAGCCCAGGAGAGGCCCACGTCTCTCCTGGTATCTGGAGGAGACGTGGGGGGGAAGTGTGGGGGAAAAGAGCAAAGAAGAAGCAAAACTGTCATAATGTGAGAGCATGCCACATTCTGGACCACCCTGTGCTGCTCAGCATGGGGGCAGGAAGTGGAAGAACTGGGAATGAAGGAGTGAAGTTAAAACTGTGAAGCAGAGGATGGAGAAAGGTGTTTGAGGCCGTTTTTTCTCACCACCCTACTCCATTTTTAACTAGCAATAAATTATGGGAACCTTTGCTAAGTTGAGTCTGTAATTGATAAGTGTTCTCCCTGTTCTTACGTCAACACACCAGTTGTTTTTTTTTTTGTCTTACTTTCTATCCATGTCCTGCTGAGGAATAAGAGACAGGTTGGTAATGGTCTCCCAGCCCATTCACCACAGCTTGTCTTACATACTCCTGACAATTCACAGAATCACAGAGTGATAGAATATCCTACATTGGAAAGAACCCACAAGGATCATCAAGTCCAACCCCTCGAATAGTGTATCTTCCTATCACAGAATCACAGAATCACCAAGGTTGGAAAAGACCTTCAAGATCATCCAGTCCAACCATCCACCCATCACCAATAGCACTCACTAAACCATGTCCCTCAACACAAAATCCAAACGTTCCTTGAACACCTCCAGGGTTGGTGACCCACCTCCCTGAGCAGCCCATTCCAGTGCCTGACCACTCTTTCAGAAAAGTAGTATTTCTTAATGTCCAGCCTAAATCTCCCCTGGTGTAGCTTGAAGCCATTCCCTCTAGTTCTATCACTAGTTACACGAGAGAAGAGGCTGACTCCCAGCTCACTACAACCACCCTTCAGGTAGTTATAGAGAGCAATAAGGTCTCCCCTGAGCCTCCTCTTCTCCAGGCTGAACAATCCCAGCTCCTTCAGCCGCTTCTCATAAGGCCTGTGCTCCAGACCCCTCACCAGCTTTGTCACCCTTTGAACCCCCTTTGAACCCCCTTTGAACCCACTTTGAACCCCTGGGACCACAGAAACATAAAACCATATGTTCTTGATTATGAAAGACAGACAGAGGTGACCACTCCTAAGGAGCGATGCTGCCACTAGGTTTAAGACATCATTATGGGAATAAGTAAAAAAAAATATATATCTATTTCAGTGTTGCTCTGTGGTAAAGGCTGCAATAGAACAATACCGCTTTGGTAAGAGCAAATTTGATTATTCAGTGCATGTGCTCTATTACTGATTAGAGACACAGTTAGAGAGCAAAGAATATACAAGCTGTGCCACCACTGCAATGTCTGACTTCATTATTTTTGGACTACTTCATTTGTTTCAGTGAAAGGTATTTTTTCCTAAAGAAAGCACAGCTATGTTAAGAACAGCAATCTTTCCATACTGCTTTCCCACAGAAGCAGCAGTGCTTTCACACTGTGCTGGAAGAGTGTCTTGAAGTCTAAATACATATTCCACTGTACCATTCTATACTGTATTGAATTCCTGAATGTATTATGTGCCATTAAGCTAAATAAAGAGCATGTTTCAAAGGTTCAGAGCAAACTCACCTGGTGATTTTGATGGAGAAGGGGAGGAGCTTTATTTGAACTCATGCCCTCTATTTCTTTAATTTTTTCAATTCTTCACTTCCTAGGGAATATTGTAACTATTTTTGAATTTTGCCTTTTGTTAGTTTGGATTCTGCTCAGTCTAAATATGGAACAAAATTGGAACAACCAAACAAAGCCATAGAAGTAAGCAAACCCACCACATCTCCAAAGGTTTGTTTCATTTATTTTATGCTAAAACAAACAGGAACTATTTTAAATATTGCAGACATTTTCCTCCACTTTTCGCAGCAGATATCAGAGATTTAAAATAAAGATCAGCCTTGGCCTTTAGAGGCCAAGGAGAATTTAACACTGAAGTGTGTTTAAAAGGACAATTTAAGTAGCCTAATTTCTGTTCTCTGCAACGTGCAGTAGTACAGAAGAGTATCAATACCAAAATCTATCGAAGGAAGAAACTCAAAAATCAAAATCAAAATGGTAAAAATATCTGTCTCAATTGCATATTATTTCTGAGGGTAAACCCAAGTGGCAGTAGAAGACTAATAGTGGGTAGTCAGGACTGATTGTAATGGGCATTCAACAAGTCCATCACAAAACTTCAGTATGTGTTTGTCTGGGACAAAGGAGGAGATACTTATGCAGATAAGTGACTGCCTAAATCATAAGAGACAGAGGAATTAATTATCTTCCCTGGTAGTGAGATGTCACTAGTGTCTCGTCTTAGAAGGTGCCCTTGGCCCTAAGCTACTGTTTAGGCAGTACCAAGCTGGTGATGGAAAACTGCACACACTTACTAACCATGAGTAAAAAAGTAGAGGAAATTTAGTCACGTTGGGTGTTCAGTGACGCACATAGAACAAAAATCCCTCTCTGTATGTAAAAAGTAGTGGACTTTAATCAGAAGTGAGGCCTAGGAGACCGAGAAAGCATGTTTGTGAAACCATCAGCTTAATAGCCAAGAAGCAAATCCAAATGGAAAAAAACTATGAGACAGATGAGAGAGGAGTCCAAAACAAACAAAAAAATGCTTTTGATTCATGGATTGTGGAGGGAAAACACAGAACATTTTTACCGATCACAGTCAAATTTTATGGCAAAAAAATAATCTGCGGGAATTACCCTTTGTTATCTCTAGATCACTTTACCTAAATCTGTGCATTGCAGTGGCCGAATTGCAATCTCAACCAAGCCGATGCTTGAAGAAAAAGGACAACTGTCACAAAAATAATTTTGAAAGCATCACAATATCAAACAGGAATTCACCAAAGCACACTAGCAGGAACAGCTTGGAGATAATACAGAGATTTTAGATGGATTTTTTGAGCAAGACACCGGACCCGTACAAAATGAATGAAGACTGTTTTGCCCTAAAAGCTCAAAATAAGCATGAGCATAAGAAAAGTAAGTTACATGGCCTACATAATCTAAAACAGAGCAAACATTAAAGGCCACAGAGTTAAAATGCGGAGATGCAACACAGCTGAAAAAACTTACTGCTTTAACTGTCAATCTGTTAATTATTTTGTATTTTAAAAAGGAATAAAAACCTTATTCATCCTATTAATAATCCTATTAATAAAACTGAATACTATATCTTGACAGCATAGTTAATTAGTTTTATTTTAAGGTTTCAGGGGAAGGTTTCAGACATAAAATGATGAATTCTTTTGGCAATACAATTCTGTAAGGCTAGTGGTCATGTTTTCCTTCAAATAAAATCACAGACTTTTTCAAAAGACTTCCAATGGGAATTTACAGATGATACACTGAGATCATCTATTTGTTTTGGAAGTCTGTCATAGTTCAAAACATAAAAATGCACATTTCTTGCCAAGCAGTAAAGAACTGAACAAATAAAAAATCCCATATAAGCCCAGGGCAATCACTGCGGGTTTGTTGTTGTTTTTCTTTAAGCAGATGCATTGGATTGTTCGCAATATACATTAAGCAAAGCAAAGAGAGAAGGGAAGGGAAGGGAAGGGAAGGGAAGGGAAGGGAAGGGAAGGGAAAGGGG
>JAOWBP010051221.1:0-16220 GCA_028571105.1 Tragopan temminckii | reverse complement strand
GGGGGGTTGAAACTGGATGATCTTTGAGGTCCTTTTCAACCCAGGCCATTCTATGATGATTCTATGATAAAATATATATAATAAGAAGATATGAGGAGTAACCCAGAGAAAATAGACAGCTATTTGTTCATATAGCTCTATTGCCCTCCTCACTGGTTTGGAAAGAAAAATCTATCAGCAGTGTTGTAAATAAAATGTTTTGTGAGTTGACAACAGACATCAAATCAGATCCCTCGCTATCCATCGTTAGTAATTTAAAATTATGGGTTAATTTAAGGATACACTGCACATCTAGATCCTTAGTCTTCAGGAAAGGACCTGATATAGAATGATAAATGGATTATCATTGAATTATCTGCCTTACGGTGTTGCCAAGCTGCCAACATTTATCCTCAGTGCCACAGAGGAGACGCCAACATAATATTCAATGTCCACCCCAGATTTTTAGCATAGTGACATATGTGTTTGAAACCAAAACAGTAGAACAAAGAACTATCAGCACTGGCAACCCCAACAAAATGGTTCTGATTCTTGAGAAGCAATGCCAAACCTGTTATCTGATGGCACTTTCACTACCCTGTAATATCACTTGGTGCTTTAGTGCAGTTGTGAAATTAGTCAGACTTCTTTTCAGCATCCCCTACCTACCTCTTCCTGTGCAGTCACAGGAATACTGCTCGTGAATGGTAACCATGACTTACTTATGAGAAGCTGAAACATTTCAGTGGGTACCATCTATTACATGAAAAAACTAAAAGGGACTAATATTTAACTTCTTTTAAATAAGGCTGCATTTTCCACAGACAACTAGAAACCGATGTGTAAGAGAAAGTTTCAACATGTGGACGTGCTACAAATAATGAAAATAAAGTTGTAAATGTAATTCTGCATTTAAGGAACATAAAACACTTAAGAAGTTTCATGATGTGAAGCACAATAGTAGGAAATCTCTTTTAAGGTGTTATAAAGCTCTTGAAGCCTGATATTGAAAATTCAGAAGAAAACCTCAGTTGAAGAAGCACACCCTGGGACTTACTACCTTTCTGTATTTTAGGATTTGACTGAACTTCCAATATCACTGTGGTCACGGTGTCTGCATACATATCATTAGCAGGATTTGCCACCCACTGGAAGATCAAAAAAACAGGAATCAAATCACCATTTCAGCCTGTTGTTGCGGCTCAATAAATAACACAACATAAAAACAACATTCACGGCTTTCTTTCAGCTGTTTTTTTCCCCTCTAAATTCTACCTTCAAATGACTGTCACACATTTAGTAGTTTTAACTATTTGTAACTTGATGTATTCTAATCACTTTCCATGAAAAATTGAAGCTGCTGAATATTTCTAGACACATTTACAAAATAGTTATTAACTAACATAACAATTTATGGGCTGGGAGAGCAGGAGGGAACACTATTTAACCTTATTTCCAATTAGCAATTCCCCAATTAAAAAGGGCACTGAATTTACCATTAAACCACTGAGTCACTGCAAGAGAAGAAACTGGCTAAGTGAAATAACATGCATGAACGCAGGAGCATAGCCAAAGGCAACTTCTCCTTTTCATTCCGCTCATCATCCAACAGAAAGCTACTTAAAACATTTAATTGTGCACAGCATCTACATGATACTATTCTACAGGATCTGGAGAATGAAAAATAGTTGTTTCTCCCCACCCAGTGCCTACCTCAAGGACTACCATGCCCGGTTCCTGGATTACAGTAATACTTTTGAAGACCTTCAGGGCTGGTTTTTGTTGGATTTCTATTTCCTCTACATCACCTAAGAAGCAGCAACAAATGGTTAGCAAGAATAAAATTACACTGAGAACAGGACTAACTGTATCTGCATGGTTTTTTGAGTGTGTAGTACTGGCCATTTTACTTGCTTTGGATTCTCACAGTTGACTGGCTTAGTATGTTGACCTGAGCACACCAATGGAAAAGAAAAAAAAAGTAAAACAAAAGCATTTTTTGTGTGAGGCAGCACTCAGGTTGTGAGACCTGAACACCAACTGAATGCAAGTTTTCTCTTCACAGGTGATACACATTTGACTCTGTCACTAGATGAGGGAAAAAAAATGTCCTGAGCTTTAATCTGGGAAGGATCTTGGTACATGTGTGTGTCTTTCAGGAACCAGGATGGGAGTTGCCTCTATCCTCAAGAAAACCAGACACAGGCACTGGAAATCACTCTAGCAGCAGATTTAAATAGCTTCTGGTGCAGAAAAGGCCAAGAAGGCTGGATCAGTCCCTCGTGGGGAGGAACAGAATATGTTGTCTGACACAAAGAAAGACAACTTTTTGCGTCTTTGTTTTATTAAATAGATGTCATTAACCGTTCTTCTTTGGGGCTGGAAATAAAAGATGATCATTTGCTAAATTTTTCACCAGGGTGGCTAAGCTTTGGGGGCTGACAGGAGACAAAAATCAACTGAGGTTCTACACTGCTGTACACTCACGGATTTGTATTACAGTTACATTAGGATGCCCACAGAGGGTCAGTCACACTCATGAGCTGGACTTGGCAGAAGCTGCATTACCTAATGAAAGCCATAAAATATAAAACAAATTGTGGCACTTCAGAGCAAAGAAGTTTCCACTCAGAAGACTGTCTTCCCCCAAAGACTTTAAGTTGTTTTAAAAACAAATCACAAACATTTCTTTCTGAATACCCACCAGTAAGCTTTTGCAGCTGATAAAAGAGCAGATTGAAAGGGCCGGTATAGGGAATAGCCAGTGTCTGTGTTACAGTGCTCATAGCCAAGTCTGTATAATCTGAAAGAGTTTTTAAAAGAATGTATTAAAAACAGTTTACTTTAAAAAACTTTACTTTCTAAAAAATTAAGTTGTCAATATAGAGAAACAATGGCACCGAAACAGTTAAGGCAGAGGGTTCAAAAGGACCATTTGTAAAGAGAAGTGTCTGTTGTAAGATAAATTATACATTTGTGGCCAAGGAACCAGCAGAAGTTTGTTATTTTTTCACACACATTTGTCACAAGCAAACAGTGAACTAGGTGGGACAGCTGAAGTGCTTTCCTCAACTCTTCTGATCTTACTATTCCATTCAATTACTCTTCTATTTGAGAATAAATCAATTCTTATGGCAACAGACACCATAGTGCAGTACACAACACATTCACTGCACCTCCATTTTTCCACTAAAAATTAATGGCATTTCAGAAAGTAGCAGAACAATTGATCAAGGCACTCCTCTGCTCTCACTGGTACCTTTTAGATGTACTTAAACATAGGGAAAGTTCTAAATAACTAGAAGGAGAAAGGAATTTTGCTTCTTTTCTGCAGAAAAGGCAGAAAAAAATCTTGAACTTCAGAGGACACTGAATTGAATGCCTTGCTTCTCACACCAACAGTTCAGAAACATAGGCAAAACTAAGCCAAACTAACACCAACATGTGTCCAGTGATTACCTCCAACACAAAGTAACAAACAAGCACACAAAAGCCAGCACTGTCTGTGTTTTAATGACAGAAGAAGGATAGAGAGAGCTTCAGTTATCCACCAAGTACATTACTGCCTTTACTTACTGGAGAGGTCACATGGGGAAAGGATGTGATAGTTAAAATTTCTTTTGACCAGGATTCCAGAAATTCTCTGTCCTTGCTCTGGCTTCTTATCTGCTAAAGATCCCATCACCTGAAAAGAAAAAAACACACCTAGTGCAACAAAGCAAACTTGAAGCCAACTACAGAGATGAAATATAGGTTACTCAGAAAAAGAAAACAACTAAGCATAGTATAGAGTTGTTCTGAAAATAAAGGAATGTTACAGCAATCTTAGACAACCACGAGAAAAGTTTTAAAGAGTAAAAATATAAAAAAACTAAATAAATTCTTCCTCTGGTGGCTGCCATAGAAAACACACATGCAAACTGTATAGATTAGCTTCTAGATACTGGTTGTGCAATTGAATCCCAGAAAAAGTCAGGTTCATCTGCTTTCTAGTTTTCAGCAACATTTGCTGGTTTTCACAAACTGAGAGATGAGCACTGCAATCCAGTGGGATCTACTTCTACCCCTTTACTTTCGTACCTCTGGGAAAGATCTGGAATCTTTCCACCATCAAATATCTGAACATCAGAGCAGTTGTCCAGAGAGGACAGTCGGAGGAGTCCAACTGCAGACCATACAAGGCTGTAAGCCACCTGCTGGAGCTGGTCCTGCTTCCAGTGGAAAGTTGGACTACTTCAGGAGGACCCTTTGACTGAAATTATCCCATGTTGCAATTATATCGCTTTGGGAATCAAACAGATAAACTGAAGTTTTCTCAGTGGATTTTATTTTAAAGGAAGAGTAAACATACAATTAGAACAAGCACATTACATTGTCAGTCACTCTTCCTTCAAACTGACGTATCATGAGAAAACCAATGCTAAATACAGTGCAGTGTAAGGTAAGCTGGGGACAAGATGACCAGGGACTAGTCATCAAAAAAGGGTATTCTTCAAAGGACCCAAACTAGAATCTGATTAGAAGCAAACTGTTGTCTAGTCAACATACATTTCTCTACAGTTTCCATGTACATATTGGTTTCTACTCATTTCAGTAAGTAGGTTTTAATGTAACATTTAAAGATTGTATTACAAAATATTATGGTATCTTAAATACATTATAGATGCATGTGTTCTGAGTAAGAAGAAATAAACTTGCAAAACATTATCTTTAATCTGTTGGGTTTTTTTTAAATTGTTTTACCAGATGCACCACATTCATGGCTACAGAATTCCTTCTGCCAGAGCATCCTGTTTACAAGCTGTCTCATTGATTGAAGTATCTAGAGACAGCATCTCTAAATGCCTGATTATAGTCAAGCATGTAATTATTTAATTCAGCCAAAGTAATTATTCTCTTCTAGTATATATGGATGGAACGGGTGTTTGACAGCATCTTCCTGAAATGTAAATGAAGTCTATTACATTATTTATGCACAGCTCTAACATGACTGGAATTGATATTCTTTGTTAGGAGAAAATTGATGAGTGCTGTTCAGATCATACAGCAAACCGACTGGGATGACAGGACTGAAAGCACCAGCAGGTTATTGATAGCAGAATAGATCTAGGTTAGCAAAACAAAACAGTCATACACTTTGAGACCTTGGAAAACACATGCAATCCAAAACCAATTTACCTCAGAGGCTTGGAAGAGAACATACACCTGAGTTTCAGAGGATTAAAAACAAATACTGTTGTATGGAGGTGAAAACACTGATTTCATACCTTGGCAAGTTTTTCTCCTCTGAAGTTTAATGTCACAGCTTCAGTATTCCTAGGATTATGAACTTCTATATGAACTTCGTCGTTATCTTCATATTCCCTTATCAGCGCTGCCTTCAATCTGGCCATTTCATTCTGCTCACCATGAACTAAAATCTATAGGAAAGACAGTTTTCCTTTTAATGTAAGGTATTTGTCCAACCAGGCATGCTTAGTAAACAAATTATCCAAGAAAACGGCCTCTTGTGTATTTCATGAACACAACACAAGAAACATTAGCTCAATTATCCTACACACAGTCCTGTGTTTGTCTCGGAATTCTTTGTATCATTCAAAGGCACAATGCCACACCGTACGTAGAAAAAATACATGCAGATAAGCACAGTGCATTATATAGGTTCCATTTCCCTTTTTGTACGTGAATCCCACCCTGGAGAAGCAAGTAGCACGAATACTAACCACATGTGGAGGTTTCAGGGCTCGGATAAACTCACTGGTTTGCTGATAATCTGTGTGAGCAGAGAAAGAAATGTAATCCACAGACATCTTCAGCGGAAGTTTTTGCCCTGACATAGTTGTGATCTCTTCAGGTTCAGACATGATATGCTAGGGAAAAAAAAAAAAAAGAAGTTTCTTTAACCAAAAAAACTGGAAGTCTTCTATAGACATTGTAAATCCAAGCCTTTACATTTCTAATACCAATGAAATCTTATTAACAGCCAGATTCAATGCGAAGAACGGAAAAAACTCCTCTGATTTCACAAAATGTGTGCACCCAAATAGAAAAACAGCATGCACAACAGATACAGGAGTCTGTCCTTCTTCCAGATACATCCCAATACAGTTTGCACTGAAATTATAAGGCGTGTGTGTGACTTCTAGTCCTAAAAGTCAAACTAGACACTTCAGTTGCCCACAGCTGGTAGAATTAGAAAAGAATTTCATTCTCTACAATGAGACTGTGGCATAGCATGCAAAATGCAGTCTGATCTCTGACATTTATGTAGTGTTGGATTTAACAGCAAGTTCTCTAAAATTAGGGTTAGGACTCCTTTAGACCCAAGGGTCTAAAGAGGAAGAAAAGCACTTTAAAGTGCTTCTGACTTTAACTACATAATTATGCAGAGTTGACACCAGTCTTCTCGGTAAATACAAATAAAGTCACTTCCTACCAGAGAATTCTTTTTAAACATAACACAAACACTGCTCTGCATTACGAATTTGTGGCATGTTAACAACTCACCTTAGCGAGCGTTCCTTCAACACAGTACCCAGCTATAATTACTCCATTTCTCTTATCTGTGCACCAGCTCTCAAACAGCTCTCTGGATAAACCACTCTGCATCATACCTGGGGAAGCCATCACAACGCTTGGGCCAATATCATCAAAATGATCCATACTCTGAGAGGAAAACAGCAAGAATCTCAGTAACCACAATCCTTTAAGGACATATAAATTGAGTCCTACATCCGTCCATGCACCATCCTCTTAAAAAGACCTTCTGCGGGAAAATTCCTCTTACTGACACTCATAAGGGGCAAAATATATGCATACAGATCTACAGAGGAAGGTTGGTGCACAAGCTCCTCTCAGCAGCACTCTGGGAGGGCAGATAATTCAGATATAAGCCTATAACCAATCAGTCTCTTCAGGTAGTAGGCACAGAGTCACAGAACGATACAGTGATTCAGTGTGTACATGCAAACTGTGCAACAAATACAAACTCTTGTATCACTGTTCCTCTATTGTAAGCCAACCTTACCTTCAGATTGCTAATATGCTTGAAAACAAATGGATTGTTGATGTTGATTTGCTTGCGGATTTTGTCATTCATGGCATTGACGTATGTCTGATAAACTGCCATGCACTTCTTAGCCAAAGAGGAGGCATAGTAAATGGGGATGTCATGGAGCTCAGGATGATTTTGCCAGTATTCATCTAAAACAAACAAACAAACCTACACATCAGATAACTCACAAACACAACGTGAAACAATCCCACGGAGTTGAAGCAGCGAAGGGATAAGCCTGTTACCAAGCCTGGCTTCCTGCAGCATCACCAACACTTAGATTTTACAAGCTTAACTGAAACAAAAACAGCAAAAAGAAATCCTCCACTAACCACAGCGTACTTTATTGCTGATGGCAGAAGTCATGGCCCTTACTAAAAACAAAGAAGAGATGTGAATGCAGACACACAAGTAGAATTCACTCAGTTTCCCACGTGGACACAGCTCTGCTTGTATAAAATGTATTTATATTACAGCTGGGTAACAATCATAAAGAAAGAGTGGTATGCTCTTTTGGCCCTATTTGTAAATTTAAAACAACACAGCTTTAACCTGGCAGCTTTGATCTGCGAAGTTCTGAGTCAGACTGAACCAGAAGACCTTTCTGCCACGAATATCTTACTAAGCCCAAATGTAAGGCAAAACAGCCACTAAGAGACAACCAACAGCAGCACTTATTGTAACACCAAAAGACTGCACCCAGCATCAGAATTTCCTGTATCATAATGCAGTATTTTATTTTTTGTCAGACACACATGGAAGAACAACAAACCCAGAAGCCTGCAGGTTAGCTGCGCAGGCATGGGAGTTGCAATTACATTTTCTACCTAATTAAGCATCCAATTGCATGTTGAGCTTGAGTGGATATATTTCCATGTTTATCTTTGTAACGTCACTTTAACATCTGCACACAGCAAGGAAAGATGAACAAATTACAAATCAGTGGCTACAGGAGATCTCAAGTGTTTGGTTTTCATCTCCTCTATCAAATCCATAACGTTCAACATAAAGAATAATGCCACTACACAGCACTGACTACCAGGCTATGCCTGGATCCCAATTTTTTGGTAACATTTGAACAGACCAATAACACATCCTGAAAACAAATATCAGACAAATATCAGTTTTTTATGTGATCTGAACTTAAATGGAAATTAAGAAAAAATGTCAATGTTTTAGGTAATATTTTAGAACCAATGCTCCCAAAAATACTCCTTTTAGTTTTGAGATATTTATCTTTTGATCTTCCCAGCATTTGTAGGAGAAAAAAAGACTAGTTAAACATTGCAGTACAAATTCAATATGCCTGGAGATAACAGCTTACTTAAAAACAGTTTTCTCTGAAGCACCTCACAACAACTTTTTCCATCTTTTATGAGAAATAGCTTGTTATGACCATGTATAAAACCATGTTTAATTCCCCTTCCCTCATTTTGCTCTTCCTAGTTTGCTTTCCCATTATGATTAAGACTTCACAAATGCTAGAAGTGTTTGTTATGGTCTCCTCAGCTTTTGTTCATACAGGTTTGTGAATTAAAGGCTGAAATTTTGGAACAAGACATACCTCTTTTAGCAAATCAGTTAAAATACAACAGTCACGTTTTGATTATTCATTTTGCAATCTATAGTAATGCTTCCTATCTGCTGAAATCCCAGTTCAACAAGAGTTGAAAGTCAAGGACATATTACCATGGCTGCCCAGGGAGGTGGTGGAGTCACCGTGCCTGGAGGTGCTCAAGGAATGTGGAGATGTGGCACTGAGGGACGCGGTCAGTGGGCATGGTGGGGGTGGGCTGCTGGTTGGACTTGATGATCTTAGTGGTATTTTTCAACCTTAGCGATTCTAGGATTGTAAGGAATTACCCTTTCCTGCCTATGCCTTTGTTCTAGCTCACAAAGCCAAACTGCCTGTCCTATACATGCATTTTGCAAATAATTTTTTGGCTGTTTGATCACTTTTTTTTTTTTTTTTTAAACATTTGAACAATATTATATATTCTCAGGGAATGAACACACTGAAAAATGGCTGAAAAGCTGTTAAAAAAGTAATTGCACCTGAAAGACTGCACATGAAAACGTTCCCATTTAACTTCATATGTCTTTTATTAAGAGGAACTGGGAAGGTACATACCCAAAATTAAAAGTAGTTCTTGCGCCCGTCCCAGGGCAAACACCGGAATAAGGCCTCTCCCTCCTCTATTTACAATGTCATGAACGGTGTTACAGAACCGTGCCTCTCGCTCTTCCCTTTTCTCATGAATATGAGTCCCATAGGTGGATTCCTATGGACAGAGAAAGCTGCTATTAAAAGTGCTGGCACACAGATTGATTCCTGACCACCTCCTCTGCATCCTCTATGTTAGGAAATACAACTTTTCTGAAAGCGTGGTCAGGCAGTGGAATGGGCTGCCCAGGGAGGTGGTGGAGTCACCGACCCTGGTGGCATTCAAGGAACGGTTGGATTTTGTGTTGAGGGACGTGGTTTAGTGAGAGCTATTGGTGGTAGGTGGATGGTTGGACTGGGTGATCTTGAAGGTCTTTTCCAACCTTGGTGATTCTGTGGTTCTGTGATCCAACAAAAAAACGCAGAAAAACATACTGGTGTTACAGTGCAGAAACAGAACTTCCATTTCACAATCAAGGACTTCCATTTATGTGCCATGACATGGCATGCATTAAGCTCTCAGTGTTACAGGATGTTGGGGCTGAGAAAGGGGAGGCAGAGCAGAAAGAATGAAAAAAATCAACCCTGGGATCAACGCCCTGCTCCAAATTCCCAATGCCACCTCCTCCACCATGGTAAATAACAACTTCCCCTCCCCCAAACACTTCCTTGTCATTTGTAGAGAGATCCCACCAGGAAAAATAAAAAAGAGAGAGAGAGAAAATTGTAAATGATGATGCTTCTTCTAAGTGATTTCTGATTTACATTCTTTTCCTAACTGAAAATGCTCCACTTCTTTGAAGAGCAGGTTATTTAAAATGCAGTAACTATCAGTGAGAGAAGCCAGTTGGAAGGGACACACTAAATGCAACACTTTCTGTATTACTCTGAAAGATGCCAGTTTTCATTTTGAAAAGACAACTGTTGCTCTTGGAGCTTCCCCCCAAACTTCTGATTCTCTGAACAGACTCAGAATAAAACCATTTTGCTCAGAAAACAAAACATAACCAACCTGAATAACACCCAGGACACTTCCACTCAGGACAAACACCCAACAAATACAGCTGGAAGTACATTAAGGTCTATTAAAAAAAAGGCATCTGGCTGAATTGAAGTTTGTGTGATACATCCAGTGAGCACAAGCTGAAACCTGATAAATCTCCCGGATTCAAAAGGCACCTGGAGGCCTAAGGAACTGCATCAGCAGAATTACAGAGGACAATTAGATTTTAAGACTTTTTAATACAATGAAAAGAACTGTATGAACACCCAAGTGTTTCTATCCCTACCACAAATCACACACTGCCACTGGCCTTCACTGTCCTTCCCATTCCACTGCAGCTCTAATGAAGTACTATCTCTGTACATACTTAACAACTAACGTCAAGAAATACTTTTGTAAAACTTACAATTATAAGAATATCGGGTTTAATATTGGGAATCTCAGCTGCCATCAGATGTCTGTCTTCCTGTCTTGAGAAATCACCTGTATACAAAAGCTGTGAGAGACAAAGAGAAGAACTTACTCTGGTTACGGGTTCTATCAGCTCAGCAGTTCTAAAAGCCTTTGTATAGGAAAATTGGTTGGTTTGTCTGTTTTAGCAAATTGAACTGTGAGGAGTTTATGATAAAAAGCTGTCCTACACTTCAGCTAAAGACTCTACTGAGGTGGATGGTGCTCACAGAGGTAGCACACCAGTACGGCAGTACGTACATTTCAACCACAGTAAGGTAATTCAAGCAGTGCCTCAGTTACAACAGAACAAGGTAAACAAATGCACTGTTGTTGCTCTTCATTTGGTGCATAGAGGCACCGCTTTCAGCATTTTGCACTGGCCATGAGAAGTACAAACTGACCTCACAACATACAGCAGGTACCAGATGGAAATACAAAGGAGATGAATCAGCATTTTATGCAGCAGAATACAAGTGAAGAATAAACTGCTTTTAGAATTCCTTCTAAGAATTTCTGATGCTAAAAACAAAGCCTGTAATCCAACAGACCTCCCAGACAGAATGACCGAGTTCCCCATTACAGCAAGAAGTGATTGACAGCCATTAGTAATTTTTAATGCATTAACTGCAGGGTGGAGTGCAGTTCACTGTGCCCTAAATGACTGTTTCAGAACTGAATATTTTTACTTCATCTTTCCATTGATGAAAATGTGAATAGTAACAGAAAGTACAGCCAGCAGTAGCAGGTAACTGGCCTACAGGTCACCTACTGTCACATTTCTCACTTGCTTCACAGAGAAGCAAATAAAATAAAGCGTGCTAAAAAACCCCAAACCACTGGAGTAGTGCATACGTGGAGGGAAATCTGTCACGCCCTAATCAAGAAAAAAAAAGCAGTAAGATGTTTAAATTTTATTGCCATCACTGTAAATATGACTGTTTCTATGCTAAGTCTGGAATTCTCGGAATTCTCTATCATTACAAACCACAGACAAAGTCCTGTTAGACAGCATGCCTCAGGGCCTCTTTTCCCTTTTGGAGGCTTTTTTGGGTGGAGATTATCCTACCAAACCCCAATTAATGAGATTAGTTTCATGTCTGGCTTTGGCACAGTACTGTCTGCGATTCTATGATAATTTATTTAATCTCTGTGCCTAAAATTAACAATAATTCTATTTCTTTAGGTTCTTCAGCATGAGAATTTTAGGAACAAAATGTAACTTCCATGCTTTGACAAAAGCCCCGTAAATCCCTGACAGGCAGATGTGGAAATAGAAAAACAACCATTTTACCAAAATGCAGCATCAGTGAGACTGCCTCAGCTATCAGCTACCTCCAAGTGGACCAGCTAGGACCACCACATATTTATTGATCCCAAGCCTGAGTCCTAACTCAGTCCCACAAAGCTCAAACACATTACCTGGTTCAGTGCACAAATGTCACTTGCTCGTTTTAATCCATGAGAAAATACACACTCCATGTCAAGGCCTCCTACCTACGTGCCCAAGCCTGCCTGACAGCTCCAACCACAGCAGTAGGGCTTAATAATAAATATTAATTAATGACTACATTAGAATTCAGGCCCAATTTCAACTCTGTAACAAAAAGGAAATACCTTCACACCAGCTATTTCAATCATGAACATGGCTGCTCCCAGAACGTGGCCTGCATGGTAACACCAGAACTTGATGCCTGCCACCTCCTTCACTTCATGAAAGTTGATGGTTTCAATCTTATCCATGCTTTCTTCAAGGTCTGTTTCTGTATACAGCATGTCATCTGCTGATATATTACTGCAGACAATGAAAGTGCTAAGAGTTAATCCCACCAGCTTACATAATGCAACAGTTGAAACAAAAAGTTCCTGGGTTCTTCCCAGAATAAGACTCTCATTCAGAAACTCCATGTCTCCCACACTGGAAATCAAGGCTGGGGAGTTCACCCAAGCAGAGCTAAGATGCCTCTTCAAAAGGAAGACATGTTAACTCTCTGTGCACGTCAGAATAGCTGCTGCAGTTCAGGATCTGCTCTGGATCCATCTAACAGTACTTACCAGGCTCCCAGCCTTTGGCAGAGGTTCCACACTAAGCTAATGACAGTCGTCAAACACCAAACCAAACCAAACCACTTTTCCCCCTGGCCCAGAACAAACAAGTTAAAAGAAGACTGCCTGTCAGGTTTCTGACCCAATCTGCAATCTGCTGAGTTGACATACACTCAGGACCTCTGCATTCACACGGAAAAAGTGCGCTCAAGGCACGTTAATGGAGGAAAAAAAAGAAAAAACAGAAAAATCAACACACAAATAACAGCACTCTCAATAGTCTTGCCTAGACGTATTATTTACTTATCTTGTCCTGAAGAGCAGGCTGTATCTTTAGGGCCCTAAAATTCACTACTTCTGTAAAGCTTAAGAAAAAACACTGACATAAAAACACATAAGAGCAAAAGAGTGAGATAAGAGAGTGAGCCTGGGGGCAGAGAAGGTGAGATGCTAATAGATTAAAGGTCCAAATGTGACAAATGAAAAGAATAAGAGGAAACAAGGTAAGACTTCGTGTTGATTGACAGGAAATGACCTTAGAGACTCAGTATCCATGAGGCAGTAAGATGGTGCATTACTTCTAATTTTGTTCCAGTCTTGCTACCTGTGGTGATGCCCAGGTTTGCCATCTGTGGCAGCTTCATCTTACACTTCCCATCGGGCGCACAGGGAAAATAATTAAGTAGTTAAAGAGAAACCCAACAGGGCAGCTTACCTGACTTTGACATAGTCTGAAAGAAGCCATCTGTAAATAGCTTTTGTGGCGTGAGTCATAAACGTCCTTCCTTTAAAACTTGTTTTCTGCAAAAACCATGGCAAAGCTCCACAGTGATCTAAATGGAAACTTAAAACAGACACACAGATCTCACTCACACGTTAATATGACACAACACCATATCATACAGTTCTCTACTGGTTTAATATAACATCCTGAAAATGCAGAAGCAGAACTTTTAACCTCATTGTTAACTAAGCTGGTCTATATCCTGTACATTAGTGACTGCTAATCAACTGGGAAAGGTAAGAGCAATACAGGAAATTCTCCATTAACTGCAAAGACTTTACCCATGCAACCTCAGAACTAACTTCTGAGAAGGAGAAAAACAACAGGAATCAGGAACAAAAGGAATGTCTGAGATAGAAGAAAGCTGACAGAAGTGTTCCTTAGTTTGCACATGGGAAACTATGAATTACAACACGAACTACTGAAATAAAACTATTTGGCTGCATTTCTAAGTTGACCTATTCCAAAGAATTACCGTCAAAGCCCAGGATTTTATAGACAGTTAGCTATGACAGGTTATGTACAAATGGATCTCTTTCATCTCTCTGTCACTAAGCAGTATTTAAATCAGATTCAAAGCTGGTGTAAATCTCCGAGAATCTTTCTCATTCCAAGCCAGTAGAGCAGTCTCCTTGTAGGAAATACATTCTAGAAGCTGTCACAATGATCAAAAGTGACTGAACAGCCTTCATTTTGAAAAAGTTTGAAACAAAAGTTTTGCCAGCTCTGTAACACCTATTTTCAGCCTCTCACAACCTACGCATGTGTTCACACCACGACCTCGGTGCGTTTTGTACTTGTAGGTGTAACTCACTGGCTAATCAGGAGGAGGTCAATCTCAGCAGGGTCTATCAAGTCAATGTAAGGAAGAGCATCCATTCCTTCCAGTCCAGGATGGATGCCGCAATCAAGCTGAAAAAAGCAGACAAATAAAGAAAAGTTACAGCATGACGGAATCATGGAATGGTTGAGGTTGGGAGGGACCTCTGAAGGTTTCCAGGCCCACCCCCCCTGCTCTAAAAGAACGTGTAAGGACTCCTCCATTCTAAAATTTAATTATGAGCAACTAGTAGCCTTTAGGATCACATAAAAAAGTATTTTTTCCTCAACCACTTCTTTTAGCACTGGATTTCATAGCTGTGTGTCTGCCTAGATGGTTTATCTCCACTGGGAGAGTGAATACCTTTCAAAAGACCCCATTCCCTGTGTATAATGCCGTGTCTATGCAAGCTTTCATTTATATTTCAATGCTACCTGAATGCACAGAATGCTATATGGAAGATATTTCTGCTACCCTGTGAAGACAACTGAAAAGGGGAAAAGAACACGTGTGTGTTTACACACGACAGTTTATACACAACAGGATATACAGACAAGCCTTAGGTGTCACTGAAGTCTGACAGAGAGATTTCACAGGCTGCACAGACACATGCATTCTGCTTGGGAATACAGGTTTGTTTTATGGATTTGTGTACTTTACAGCACACGCCTTGTAAAAGCCTGCTCTGTATTGTTTTAAAGAGCCAGAAAACGTGCCTCTGCTAGCAACAGCTGACTTCAGGGAGGAACTGGATTTAACCTATAACATCTTTTTGTGTTCTACAGCACTGCAGCAGATCACGGAATGGCTTAGGTTGGAAGGGACCTCACAAGTCATTCGGTTCCAACCTCCTGTCGCGGGCAGGGGTTGTCAACCAAGGCAGGCAGTAGATCAGGCTGATGGGAGGGCGCACAAATACACTTGTGAAATAATTACCATTATTTTCCTTCCTTTAAACTCCAGAATAATGCACGATCTTCCTACTTCTTGGCCAGCTCCTCTGCAAAAAGATACCAAAGTCACAAAAAGAACACACGCCCCACAGATGTACGTCAGATGCCTCTCACGGAGTTAGTTTTCTGTGCAGAAACAATGACTGCGGAGCACAGAATCACAGAAGGGACCTCGAGGATCACGTAGTTTCCAACCCCACGCTGTAAGCACGTTGCCAGCTGCCATGCCAGGCAGCAGCTCGGGCTGCCAGGGCACAGCCAGCCCGGCCTTGAGCCCCCAGGGATGGGGCACCCACAGCTCTGGGCAGCTGTGCCACGGCCTCACCGCTCTGTGCAAAGCTTCCCCCTGATATCTAACCTACATCGCTCCTCCTTTAGTTTAAAAGCATTTCCCCTCGTCCTGTCACCATGTAAAACGCTGACTTCCCTCCCGTTTACTGTTCACGGTTTCCCTTTAAGCACCAGAAGGCCGCAGTGCCCCGGCCAGCCTTCTTCTGCAGGCTGAACGAGCCCAGCTCCATTAAAACCCGGATACTTAAAGTGACCGAGCGACTACGTCTGTGCAACGGAAACGGGACGCAATTCATGCCGCGAGAGTAAAAAGGACGCGGATTTCGGAAGGCGGCCGCGGTGTCGTTGGCTGCGACGCGTGCCCGCACCCCCGGCCCCCGAGGCACCGAGCCGGGCAGGGGACGGGAGCTTCCTTCCCTTCCTTCCGAGCCGCTCCCGCGGGCCGCCCGAGCCGGAGCGGCGCTCCCCCACACGACGGAACGCTCCGAACGGACGGCCCTCCGCCTCCCGGCCCCGTTCCCCGCCGGCGGCGCAAAGCGGAGCCGAGCCGCCGCTCTCACAGGGGCCGGATGAGCAGCTGGTCGCTCTCCTCCGCCGGGATCGAGGCCTCGGCTTTCCGTTTCGCCATGGCTGCCGTCCCTCCTCCCGGCCGCGCTTCCGCTGGGCGGGGAGCGCC
>JAOWBP010051220.1:0-16227 GCA_028571105.1 Tragopan temminckii | reverse complement strand
GGGTTGGACTCGATGATCTCTGAGGTCCCTTCCAACCCCTACAATTCTGTGATTCTGTGATTCTGTGATTCTGTGACATAGGTGGTGACCTTGAGTTCCCCTATGGCTTGAGCTCCCCAGAAGCTTGTGGCTTCTGCTCTCTCCTCTTGTATGCCTTAGATTTATAATAGGGTATTTGGAAGGGCTGTGAGCCTGAGGTTTGAAAGGTAAGTGGAGTAGATGTTATATTACAGCGTTGTGTTAATTGAGGCTGGGAGGTAATGGAATGACAGGAAAGGATTCAGTGGCCCAGGAAATGCCTTTCCAGCTGAATGCACCTCTATCAGGTAACTGCCTATCATGGGCAGTAAAACAGCCAGGAAACAGGGATCTGGATTTAAGTTACTACAGTTTAGCAGCTCTTCAGTGCTTGTTATAGAGTGATATAATGGAAAAATCTATTTTTTATTATCAGGAAAACTTGTTGTGACCAGGAAAGCATTACTGTGACCAGTAATATCCCTGAAGATTAATAAATACTTCAGCGTAGAGAATAATGTGAGGCTTGTTAGACTTTCTCTCCTGCTTTAACTATTTGATGCTTATCTAACTGTGTTTCATCAAACACTCTCAAAGGGAAGACCCTATCATTCTTTTTAGAAAGCTATCTTAAGTCAGTCAAATGTCAATGTATCAGCCCAGAGCTTTTGATGTGGCCTGCAGATTGACTTAGAAAAACACAGAATCATAAAAGTATATAAACTGGTACGAATAGTAGCTCCAGTAACAAGACTGTTGTCTACCAGCTTTCATAGTTATCTCAGATATTCCCATAATGAAAGATTTGTCTTAATGATTAGTGAAAACTCAATATTGCTCCTGCTTTTCTCCCTTGGAAAGTAAAAATTATTCACTTACTCAGAAATAAAACCATGATCTCTCAGCAATCCCCTGGCTGATACATTCCCAGCAAAATCTGTCTGGGTCACATCTTATTCCAGATGTTACAGAGCATATGTGTATGTGCATAGCACAGCAGAGAAGATTTGTACAATATGTCACAAATAACTAGGGAAAACTGAAAATGTCATTGCAGGATACTCTTTGACCTTTTTGATTTCATCATTAAAATATTTTAAATGTCTTCTTTAGAGTGCTTTTTTTTACGAAATCAACATAGGTATTTTGTTTCCTTTTTATGCATGTACTTCAATATTTTCCAAAAAAAAACCCTTTTTTTGGAGAATTATATATCCCACTAGAAAACTCTGCAACTTGTTATCTACATAAGAACTCCATCACACATACTGCAAGAAGGATGTTTGTGTGTACCTCTCAGGTGAACTCAACTTTATTTGTACCTCAGCATATCATGATAACCCCAGAATATCCAAAGCAGCAGTATTATTGAGTAGAATCTCAAACCAAATCAAAACAAACCCTGTTTTTATTCTTCCCCATCTGCAAATACTCAGGAACATTAACAATGCTTTGCCATTTGCTGGAAGGTTGAGCTGTCATTACATATTTTACACAATATTAAGCAGCATGTGCTGTAGCTAGTACATATAATCCATCATTTTAGTCTGTAAAAAGTGAGACTTAGTTAACTTACCCTAACTGACCTATTTTTTGAGATATCTGCACAAAGATGAAAAATAGAGATTGTCTTTAAAACCACCAACTCAAAGAGGGAGATGCATTCATGTCATTAAGTAAGAGCTTGTATCATTATCTTCCACATGTATGCATCATCTTCTATGAAAATAAGATCAGTAAAATAAGCCACTCTATGGACAGGAAATGTATTGTGTTCTGCTTTAAAAAGGCTGAGGTAATGGAAATCGTAAGCAATGAGAAGAAGTTTTAAAATAGCGACAAGTTAAACTTATTTTTACTTATTTGGGATTTTTAGTTTGATTTGGCTTGGTCTGGTATGGTTGTTGTTTCTTTTAAGAAAAAGTAAAAGAAAAATAAGTATTGTCACAGACTTCTTTCGTGTTTGCAGTCTCTTTGAGCCCATGGCAACACCTAGACTGAGTTAACAGTTCTGGATCTGATGATCCAGCCCAAAAATTACAGAGGTGTTTTATCACGTGTAAGCATGCATATGTAACTGTGCAGTCCTAATACTTCTTGGCTACATTAAAAGCCTCATTCACCATCTGCGTTAACTGGCCCAACTTTGCAGACACCTATAATCCCTTTCCCCTAGGGAAAAACAGCTAATTTAAAAAGTGATTGAAAATTACATCTTCAAAACAAAGCAGCATGTGATTGTGCGAGGGAATTTTTCATAGACGAAACAGTCACCCTTTACCCCCAACCATAACAGATGTAGTTCTCATCCAGAGAAGTCCAGCTTACTCCTCCACCTTCTCATTTTTTTCTCCTTGCCAATCAACTCACAGCGACAGCAGCAGTTGCCAAGCTTCCTGAGTCATCGTAGTAAGTTTAGCTTTAAAGTCTCTTAATAGCTTCTAAGACTGAATCATTTTTAACCACATTAAAGTAAATGGAGTTTTCACAAGTAACAACATAATCTTTATATTGTCTCTCCAGGAAATAATTCCATTCTTGCTAGTTCTTTTAGAAAATGCCATCGCCTACATGTAGGTGTTCATTCTAAAAGGTGTAGCATAGATAAATTGGAATGCTTATGAGATTTTAAAAAATACATCCCTCTTCAATATGCTTATAATAAAGAAAAATCCAAACAGACAAGATGGATTCCTATTACATAAATGAGTTTAATACCTTGTGCACTTCTTCCTAAAATATTAGCAAGTATTATTCTGGGTCTGATTTTGATCCTTTTTTCATGAACAAGAAGTAAATCTGCTGAAGTCAGTGAAGTGTCACAAAAGGAAAGGTAATACAGATTAAATCAGTTTAGTTCTGTTCCCAGTTGCCCTCATTCACTTTTGAAACCATTCATGCTAAACTGCACCTTTAATCTCCAAGAGGCAAAACATTAAATTTAAGAAATGGAGGATCCAGATGAGTAATATCTGGAAATGTTTAATAACTTCTTGAATCTAAGTGAAAAATAAAGCTTCATATAAAGCAGTTTGCTGAGCTGAGTTGACTTGCTCTATAAGTGCTCTCAGCTAAACACATTCTACAAACTTGAATTTGAATTTTCCCTGACTGTGGCATATATTGATAGCTGTTGTGCGCTGTGTTGGCCACTGTCCAAACATCTTAGTATTTACATTTAAGACAGCTTCATTGCTAATGATACAGAAATTACTCTAAATTAAATCTTATAGACTAGGCTCTAAGCTGTATACATATGGAATCTGACTTTCTTGGAGCGGATACTTTCACTGACATATGGAAAATATTGGCTTTATTTTGGCAATTAAGCCAGTCATATTTCAAATTTAGTTACTGGCCATCATTGCAAATAACCCTGGATTAAGTACATTTACATGATCTATATTTTTTTGCCTGGAAAATTCTTTATAAGAAACATGTTATTTACTAAGTGATTTAGGGTATGAAAAGCAGCATCAAAAGTTTACTTAATATAATTGAGATTAAATTTAGTTAATATAAATGAGATAACCATTCTGTGACATCCAACAAAACAGTAGGCAAGTAATGTGAGGATGAGTCCCTGGTCCATTCTGAACCTGCTTGTTGTGGTAAGTTGAGTGATTAGTTTGTAAACATGAGATGATATGAAAATTGCCCACTAAAGCTGAAGAGGTCAACAGAGTGTGCTCTGAAATTTAATTTGTTACTACATCATTCTAGCTTGATCTCTGCACAGCAAATGTCTTTTAAAGACTATTGCATTATTATGCTTCAAGCAATGCTAAGTTTCTGAAGGTCTTCAATAAAGCTTTCTAGTAATGACTGAATTTTGGAAAGCAAGCAATGCAGATTAAAAGATACAAGCATTACCTAAGGACTCTTCAAATCATGCCAAACAAAATGTCCTAATAAATGATACAAACAGTGGAACTGCTCCAGTATCAGTCAGAGCCGCTGGGCTCTGACTTTCCATTCAATTTAGCAAGTGTTGGATCAAACTCATTTACAATTTGGGAGCAATGTCAGACAGTAGCAATGCTAAATCAGTCAAGGCCACTGACATATTTTAACTAAGCCAGTCAGGCCTCTGGGCTGAAAGGAAACAACTCAAAACCAAGCAAGCGAAGAAACCATTGAAACACAGACTTGATTACTGCTCTCTATGTGCTTTTATTTACAAGTGAAAATTGTATTTCCTTCACATCTTAAAATACTTATGAATTCACATTTCATTCAGGAAACTGCATAGAATGGCAGTCCTTCCAACAGAGCCCTCTCAGCATTTCATTCACATTTTGCTTCTGAGGCAACATATAATCTGAAAAGCTTGACCTGACCCTTTGCACTTTTCTTGTCTGTAATATTATTATATGTTATATAGCATCAAATTGCCTTTGTCCCTGCATGATTAACAACATAATTTGAAATACTTAAGGGTTATGACACATTACTGAAAAGATTAAGATACAGCATTATAAATGGATAACATTACTATAAAAATAGCTTAGTTTTACTCCTTTTTTGGACTAAGACTATAAATCATAACATTTTGCCAGAGTTACACTAATAGTTACACTAATTTAATTAGGAATCACAGTATTTCAATTATCCCCATGAAGAAAGATATATAGCAAAATTAAAAGTGTTTCCCTTCCATGAAAAGCAGAATGATGTTAAAGCATAACAACTTCTTTCTTGTAACTAATCAATTCTATGAAAATTTATAGAGCTAATGTAATAAAAGGCCAAAGGTAAGAAAAAAAGATCGTAAAGTAATGAAACTAATAATATTAACAGAGTATTAAAGCAATCAATTATTAAAGAGACATAAAGGTTAACTGCCCGTGAAATGAACATACTAATTCAATGTTATTTTATGATGTACTCACAGTTTGTTTCTAAATTTAGTTGAGTGACTTGAGAGAAAAGATACTTACAATTATTTGTGTTGCATTAAAAAATACCAACTTGAGTATCAGATTTATGGTAAGCGTACCTGTTGGTGATACTCACAGCACACTGTGTTTGTCAGAATAAAAGTATTTCCACCTCTGCTCTGAATTACTTCCCTCTCTCTTTGATTCTCAGAAAGCCCAAGTCAATTTTACTCTTTTTTGCTCTTCGTTAGGTGCCCAGCCTTGTGTGAGGTAGATCCAGGCCCAAGTTGTAAAAGCCTCTAGCACCTCCACTTAGAAACTTTGTTCACAGGGAGCTCATCACCTTTCTTTCTGCAATAAACAGGCCAAGATACTTGCAGTTATAATAAAAAGGTTCATAAGTGAACTTATTCTCCTGGGTGAAAACTGAAATTACTTACAAAACTATTCACCCACGTTACTATTACCCTCTGGCTGAAGAATGCCAACCTGCTTGGTTAGATAATTGTGTTTTTCATTTGAGAAGCTATCTCAGACTTGTGAAGATCGATTCAAAGAGAGGTAATGACAATAAATACTAAATGTAGAAAGAAGAAATTATGAACTATCCTTGCTGGACTAATGAAAAACTGAAGAGTACAAACAATTCTGTTGTCTTCTGTCTGACTTCATGGGATCATTTAGATTGGAAAGGACCTCAGATGGTCTACTACTTCAGCATTCTGCTCAAAGTATCATCAGTTCTGAGATTGTACCAGACTGATTAAGCCTTATAGTGCTCTATTATACACGAGTAACTTATCATACACATTTCTGTCTCTCAAAATACACTTTAGCTGTGGATTCCCATTTTAAAGTCAAATATGTATTACAAAATAACAGTGCTATGAATTAATTAAGAAAAATGAGAAGGTGTACATTTTTACATAATTAGCATACATCTAAGTATATTAATAGACGTTATCACTTATGTGACACTTCACAGTTTTGATTTTGATCAGTAACCAGCTGCTCTCATCCCGGATATTGGCTTTGTGCATCAAGCTTTTCCAGTGGCTGATCTCAAGTAAATAAGTGTGACTGCAAGTGCTGCCAGAAGGAAGCTGTGGGGAGTGGGCTGTGCATTTAACAAACCATGGCGGGTGAGAGGTAGCAAAAGGCAAAAGCTGCTAAGTGGGCTGTGAAAGGCAAGACTGTCATCTCTGACCAAGGAAAAGGTTTTCCTACTGTTGTCTAAGGTTGTTTGGCTGGGTGCTTAGAAAACTTGGGCTTCATATATCTTTTTTCCCCAAAGCTCTGTGATGCTAGGGGCTATGATAACTTACATCCAATCTTCTCTTTCTTAGAAATGAGCTAAATACAGCCAAGCTTGGTGCTTAGAGACAGCCCGAGTGCCTAGAGTACCTTTGCCATATAATAAACTAAATGATAGCTTTGGCTTGCCTGTGTTTTATACTTCAGAAATAGAAGAGGAATGAGCTCTTATGCCTTGGGGCTGAGTGGAGTGATTAGTTACAACTCTGAGTTGCCCATAATTGCAAATGGACTGACTTTCTATGTGTGGCTCACTAACAGCAGCACACGTAGATGCCACTGGTTTCATTCGCTATTTCTTTATATGCGATAGCACAGAGATGCACCCTCCTGATGTCTATGGGTCTGGCAGCATGACAAAACAATTTTCATTGTTTTTCCCTCACTCTCGGTATTGTGAAACAGCACAGCTTTCTGTCTTGTATCAGCTTTTCAGTTTCTTCTTCATCTCCTCTCCTTCCACAATGGAGGAAGCTGATGCCACCTCCCTCAGGAGATGTCAAGAAGGCATTTCTTCTTTCCTTCCCTTCTCTCTCTCTTCTTATTGAGGGGAATGGAAGTTGGAAACTGTTTCATGTCTCAGCCTGTTCATCTCTGTTCGTCTTGATATGTGAGCATTTTCTCACTCAGCCCTGGCAGTAAGACACATTTGTTCAGCTCTGAGGAAAGGCACAGCATATCACTGCACAACTTTTGGAGTACAATGGTGAGGCATTTGCCCCAGAGTGAAGTTGCTTCTCTTGGCTGTGAGAAATCACTTGATTTATATCCCATAACAGAATACCTCCACTACCATAAGCCATTTACCACCTCTTCAGTATCATTTCGTTTCCTAAGGGGTTTATCACAGAAGTTGCTTTTTCCTTCACCCCTACCACTGCCCTGATCTCATTCTTCATTTGGTCCAAACCGCATCCTTGAGCTGTGTTTCGTGACTAAAACAAAACACAAAACAAAACAAAAGATGAGCTCCTTATGTGATTGAAGGATAATCTAGTTTCTGACAGAAACTACCAGTTTTTGAAATCTGACTCCTTTGCTCTGCTGTGTGAGCTGCAGGCAGCCTGCACTAATGTCTGTAAAATTCCCTCTCCTGCTGCATAAGCGTAGAAATCACTAGGTCTTCGAAAGCTGATACGCTGTTGTTTGCAAGAGTTCATCTTCAGCCAGTTGCCTCCCTTTTGGTCATTAATTGCTAATAGATTTTAAAATCTCATGGTGTCCTTCCCAGCTTAAAGTAGTGGGAGAGCAGCACTGCTTTTTTGCTCTCTGCACATTTTTAGGTCCTTGCCTAAAGCAGAACTCATACGTTTACTCCTGCAAGCACAAAGTGTGAGAAAAACAGGGAGAGCACTGGCACTTGCAATTTTACTTTCTCGTGGTTGAATTGTGATGAGTCTTTTTAATGTACCAGTAGATCTGTTGGAGCCAAAGAAGCAATCAGCATAGTACTTTGCGTCAGAAGCTACATTTATAACACAATAGCTTCTAGGTCTGGTAGTGGTTTTCCCTTTATCTGTGTTTCTGCAGCAGAAACAGGTGGATCACACACGCACAGATGTCTGGCATCTGGTTTTAAATGTGCTCATCTATTCACATCGGAGTGAGCCATGCATCCCACCAAATTGGATTCAAACAGCGCAACACTAAATGGAAAGACTGAAATTTCTTACCATTCCATACTGCCACTGTCAACTGCAGGGATCATTGGTTTGTATGCAACATCCAGGAGGTGGCACAGGCAAGCTCTGGATAGTGGAGTTGTGTGCTATAGCATCCTAATGGAGACCCCAGAAGAGAAAAGCAGAGCATCTCTCTGGGCTCTCAGATCAGCAACAGCAGTGCCATGTGTTGATGACAAGAAAATGAATCCTTTGAAAAGTAGAATCTTTGATCTACTTAACAAACCTCTACTATAGTCTGGCATATGATGTCTGAGAGATTGCCAGCTGTCAGTCTTCTTGAGTTAGCAGGGGAAATTGCATAATTTCTCCAACAGTTTTGAGGGTGGTGGTTTTTTGTTTTGTTGTTGTTTTTTTTAATATACTGAGGAAAGCTTTTTCATTTGAAGTCTGAAGGATTCTATAAAAAGCCTGAAAATCTATTTTTTCTCAGCAGGCTTTACACCTGTTCAATCAGAAAAAAACTGGAATGGCAAATGAAATTTTGATCAAAATAAAGGCATTTCTGCTGTCACTGAAATGTCTTAGATGGAGAAAAATAAAACTCCCCTACATCTCTTCTTTTTATTTCACACAGAATATTTAAACCTTTTAAGAAGGTATGAAATAGGCCTTTTCTAGAACATTTCAGAAATCTACGTACAAAGTTGTCTATTTAATTTCCATCTGATAAAAATATATTCTTGCTATTGCAATACAGAATGCCTGCAAAAGCTAAAGTGGAAGCTATTCCAAAACGATCAGCAAATATTAGTTTACATTTTATAGCAGGATTTTCTTAATTAAACAGACACACAAGGAAATTGTCTAATTTTTTTCATCTAATTTTTGGTCAAATTGAATATGAGCTGGTAATTTTTAGGAATCACATGCAAAGCAAATTAACTTCACAGATCAGTCACACTGTGCTTTCCAGATACATCACAAGAAGGGGCTCAGACTATTTCTGAAGAAGCGGAGGCACTGTAGCTGCACAGCGTTTATGAAAGACAACCTTAGCTCTGCAGCAATGCACAGAGATCTTTTGACAGAAACTACATAGACATACAATCGGCTGACTTCTGATCCAGACCAGAGACTGGGATAATAGATACCCCAAGAGGAGAAGCTCTGCCCCATTGTTTGAAAAATAAATTCCAGTTCTTCATTCTTTGCTTCACACTCGGACAAAGGCTAGCACTACCCAGAGGGTGATTCAACTCCTTAGACTTCTGTAGCCATGTAAGAAATGGATGTCTAGTCTTAGGTGCCCGTTGGGGTGTTTTCACTGTCAGTGCAGAAAGACAGGTGCCTAACACTGGTGAGATGAATCTCTCTCTGAAGAGCCTGCATCTCTACTTATTCACTGTCTGCACAGAAAGCTAAAAGCATGCTCTTGTTCTAGATACAACTTTTAGCAAATTAATCTTACCAGAAAGAGAAAACAATGAGTACGCACAGTGCCACATAGGCAATTACTGTAATCAGTATTTTTCTTAGTATCGCAGTATCAGATTGCCCTAAAAAGCAATTCCTTGCTATCCTTTGCAATTGAAGTCAGGGAGGTTTACGTGACAGCATGTTCTGTACTTTCCCATAATAGGAAGAGTTTATATCTGTCAATATTCTAATGAAGAAAATGGTAGAACTCCAAAGTTTCTGTGAAACCTCCTGTACACTTGTTTCAATTCAGTCTACACTGTATGTGCACACAGATCATCTCCTGTATGTAACTCTGAAACAGTGTTTATGTGAATTTGTATTCTGCCTACACTGAATTCAAAGTGACAAGATTCTGTTTGATTTGCTGCACAATGAACATGGAGTTACCTTGGGCACAGATAGTGACTGTTTGTTTTAGATTCCCAGATGACAAAGACCACTGGATTTTACAGTAAAATTAATCTGGTAGAATGCTCTTGAAAGATGTCAGAAGGCAGATTACTGCTAAATGCAATAAAACAGATAGTATATGGGAAACAGAAATTAATACCATCAAATGGGAGAGCTACGTGAGTAAAAAATTATGAAGAGTAAGCACTCTTGCTCTTCAGCCATAGTCAGCCACATAGTGAAAGTATTTAGGTTGCTCTGAAAAAAAAAATAGTAATGCCTCCTATTTATATCCTTGGAAAAAAACAGATACAAAGAGCACAATAACACTATTTGAGGGCAAATTCTCAGCTACAAAACATCTTTTTTCAACATAGTCATCACCATTAGATAGACATTTTTGCCAGTGATGAACAAGAGCCTGCATGCCACACTCATTAAAATCTTGAGGTGTTCCACTGTTGCTGTCACCACTGCTGAAATGTATCACCCACCATCTCACTGTGCTCACATCCACTGGTTGGTCTCCATAACTGTTCAGTAAGTGTCAGCGAATGTCAGTGGGTGCCATTTTTTCCACATGGAGGAATTCAGTGACACGTTTTCTTCAAATGCACTTCCGTGTCAGATGCCATTTTGTCAGACCGCCCCTCTGCTACCATCTGTCACACAGCAACAAAATGTAATGGAATACTGATGGGAAGGTTCAACCCCTACTGCCGTACCACCAATATCTGCCTCTGATGTTGTAGGCCGACATTATAAAATAGGATGCATGACTTTCAGAGCAGTCCTTATGTATATACATATATATGATATATACTATATATAAATAGAAAGTATTGAGTATATATAGCGAGAAAGTACACTACATGTATATACATTATATATAGAGAGAGAGTCTGAAAAGAGCTGCAAGAAGTGGTGTACAGCTGACATATATGTGAAATGTGAAGGGTTTTTTTTTTAATCCAGGAGGAATATAATAATATGAGCCAAGAAATTTGAATACTAATAATAACAGGTTTTGACAAAACCTAAGTGGAGTTTAGTAACCAATGAGATGTGGACACATGAAATATACACATACTCCATCCCCTAAAGCCAGTGCAAGCGCAGTATATCTTGTCCAAAAAAAAGGTCATTTCATAACACTGCACAGAATGCACAGTATCTGTCACTCTCAAATAAATAGGTAAATTTCAATAGCTACGACCAATTCAATATATGGTAAATCTCAAGTGTGATGGCCTGCCCTAAAACAATTAGTCTAAACTGCTTAGTGGTCATTGCTGGGATTCACCAGCTGACTGCAGCCATCCAAGGCAGTTCTTATTACTGAGATGGGAAAACATATTAAACAGGGAAGCAGAGTATAGTTTAGCATGCTAGCCTGCTGTCAGCCCGCCCAACAAGTCACATGAAGCAGGTTAGGAGTGCAAAGCAGATGGCATGGGAAGCCACAATGCAGTGGACCTCTGCACTTAACAGATGGCAACAACAGGATGCAAGAAAATCAGTGTCTTTGTGGACTCGGGAGCACAACAGGAATTCTTCTGGAGATAGCTGCTGGGGGTCAGGCCACCACAGCCAGCACTTGCCATGGATATTCAGCAGCAGCTGAGCAGTTTTCAGAAATGAGCTCCGTATATGTTCCTTCCTTACTTGATCTAAACCTTTTAGGAGAAATGTCCCTGTTCTTTCAGGAAGTTGCATCCAGATCCAGATTTACATTTTAAGATGATTTTTTTGCGCTGTTTCTTTTTCTTAGAGCTTATTACAGATGCTATGCCAGCCTTCCTAACTGTCGTTTTTTTTTTTTTTCCCTCCTGGTAATTCCTGTTTAGCTCTTGGAAATATCTTTGTATGTTCCTATTTATCTACAGTTCTCCTTAAGTCTAAATACAGTAGTTGCTTTTTCCTTTGTGACACCTACTTTTTGTCATATCCTGATAAAACAGGGGCATCACGTTGAAGAGTGAGGTTGGTATGTTGTTGCTGACATTAGGTTCATGTAGAGGCGTACCAAAGATGTTCTGGGTAGTTTGTAGGCCAGTGTTTCCTAACTTCTCTGATGTAAAGGACCAGTTAATCTTTTCTGAAAACACATGCTGAGACCAATTCACTGTTGTTTGTGGGAGGGAGAGAAAGAAAAGATAATAAATAAAATAATGAGAAATTAACTAAATGCAAATTATTTTATAAAAGCATGGTGGTACTGTTCTAATTACAAAGATTTTAATTGCAAGTTTTGATAATAAGAAAAATAATTAGCAATGGACTTATGCCTGAGGATAGACACCACCAGTAGTCAGGAGTTATCTCATGACTCTATCAGTTCACAAGATAAGGCTTAGGAGAAATATTAGATGTTCAGCTATTATTTCATTTTCTCCCTTTGTATTTTCCTACTTGTTTGCATGATGTGAGATGTTAAAACAACCATATTTGCATTTAGACGATATAACATCTACTCATGTAATTTGATATGCAGATTGAGAGGATAAAGATACAATCTCAGACTCAATAAACATCACACACATTCCAGTCACGTAATAAGTGGGAGGGTATGAGGCTTTGTGCACTTCGTAAATACTTTGAAATTACCTTTTGGATGCAGTATTATTTGCATAACAAATTTCTGAAATTATTTTTCATAGATAAAATCTCACAGTTCCACCAATCTAAAACTAGTTCAGTAAAACACGTGAGTATTGTAGTTTTTTGTAGTTTGGATCCCTGAATTATAGACAAATAGATTTTATTTAGATTTTCAGCAAAGAAATGCTTCAGTCTTATACTGGACAAGTATCTAGAATTATTATATCAGAAATAATTTATGCAGATACTCAGATATGTACAATTCCCTGAAAATTATCCTAGGATAATCCGTACCTCTAGCTTTGACATTTGTCTCAAATTTGGCTGTATTCAAGTTCTCTTCCATATGCTTGATTGGACCAGACTTTGGGCCAGTATCTCTGAAAATACTTGCCTCTTCCCATAGTTGGGGGATTAGGCACTCTGAAAATTGGAACACTGATGTGAGATTATATTTTACAAAATTTATGCTAATCCATATCTGAATCAGGATAGATTATGAAGATTTCATTAACATGTTATTTTAAAAATTACAATGAACAGATAAAAAGTACATTCTGGAAAATAGTATAAAATAATTACATGCAAAGTATATAATAAAAAGTTGTTATAAATAATTAGATTACCTGCATTAATAAAAATCTATGTCTCTGCTGACTACATACAGAGTTCAGGTGTGGATACCTACAACATTGGTCTGAGAAGCTGAATGAAGCCCAGCTCAAACTCTATATCTTATTTGCTAAATAAATCATTGCCTGGACACTGTTTTATTCCTTGAAAGTTTTACTCGTTTAGGAGGGAATGCAAATAATTTTATTTTTTTTTTATTAACCGTATCGAAACAAAGATGACTCATAATATTCAAGATAGCACAGTATCAAGACCCAGGTCTGTATTTAGCAAATCACTGTTGGGAAGAATATCAGAATGGATAAAGAAACAGATGACATAGTTAATAGAGACATGCAACTGCAGAGAGTGAAGAGAGAAAAGAAAGAAGGTGTAACTAGTAAGAACCAACCAGAAAATAGGAATTGCATCTCACAGAAGTTGAGGATAATTATATAAAATATTTCCATCAAATTAGATTGCTGAGGTATTAGAGCCTCAGTGTGCATTTTTGTCCAAACATGTCTCATTTAGAGGCTCCTGAGTCAAGAGTGTGGTTACCTTTGCTTTTCACTGAAGTAAACCATGAGGAAAAGCTGCATGAGCCTAGGACACACAACTCTGTTCTTGGAAGTCTGTCTCTCTCTCTGACCTGACAACCAGTTTCAGGTAGCTAAAATCTTCCTGTTGATGTGGAATGAATCTAAGTTTCACTGTGTTTCTCATATTTGTTAACTACTAACCCTAATACTGCCACCAGTTTTGATTACCAGTTTGGTGCTTTGTAAGGATAGTAAGGATGAGTGTGTAATAAATAAGAACATGATTTAAAACACAGATTGGAAAAATATTGAAGTACTCTAACCAAAGATCCATAGGAAGGAAAAGTATGAGGTCTCACGGTTAACATGACATCCTTGGAGTGTCCTCAGTCCTTCCATGGCACTGGGAGGCACTACCCTAGTCAGTACAATAACATTCTAAACATTAAAGCACTTGAGACCTGCAAATCAGGTTGGGTTGGCTGAATTGTTAGCACTGGTCTGGCACTGAAAAGAGAAAACAGAGTGGTCATTTGCTATTTTTAATCACTTGTGCATGGTCCAGTTTTTCTCTGGAGCTCATTCTAAAATGCAAGCATCATCGCCAGGATTATGATTTTTACAACATCTGCCTAGACAAAAATATGGCTGAAATGAGAATAATATGGTCACGGTGCCAGAACAGTGAGAACAGTAATAACGATAGCCTCACTGTTTATTATGATCATCATTTTATTCCCACTATTACCAAACAGTATAATTTATTGCAGTAATATGACCTGGCTATGAATGATTATACAAATACTTATTTATATAGTTCAGAGGGTCTATATACTTTCTGATGAAAATCTATTATGTACCAACAAGAAGAAGGTCTTACATGAGAAAGAAAGCAAATTTCTTTTCGTAATTGGCAGCTATCCATGTGAGATCCAAGCAGGGTATGAGAAATGCATGCAAATGTGACAAAGCCTGTTGATACCAGGATTTCTATGAATTATCTATTAAAGTTATCGCATTTGTTATCATTCTCTGCATCCTGATCCTGAACTACGTGAATTCACTTTCAATAACAGGTGAATGTAACTTTAAAGTGTACTCAGCTGCTGAAGATAGAAAATAAGCTCTCACAAAATGAGTCTCAAATAATCTCTGATTTCAGAACAAAAAGAACCTGCGTTCATTTAGCATCTAAATGGGCTTTAAAGCACTGAGCCTTACCAGTATTTCTAACAGCCTTGGGACTTAAGAAAGAAAGCACCTGCTTAAATTTGAGACAAAGATGTCTTCCTGTAGCAATCTCTTTTTGGTCTCCAATTGGCAGAAAATAGACCTAATCTTGAGAATATTTGATTGTACAGGTAATTCTATTCATATTAAAGCTGTCTGCAGTACGGAGCAGTACTACTCATATAAGTCAGAAACAAGGTTTTTCACTTGATTGAGTACTTACCAGATCCAAAATGCCTAAGCTCAAAATATTTTAATATATAATAGATTGTACATTATCTTTTTTCCCTTTGGAGGAAGTCAATTCTGATATTATTTAGCAGACCAAATTTTTATAAATCCATATTCCATACAAGAAGACAAATTTAAAGGAATCTAATAAATCTTGGAGATGCTTTAGAGCAATCTATTGTGTGATCATTTTTTATAAAGAAGCATAAGGTACACAGTGACCTCAATCATCAGTCATGTTAATGTAGTACATACTTTAAGCTTCTCAAGATGTGAAACATAGATTTCTTAGATCAAAAGGGTCTGGCATCGAAAGGGCAGATTTAAAGTATTTTTGAAAGCTATTTATAGTCCTCTAATATCTGATGCAAATGTATCCGTATAGTGTAAGATATGTTTTGAATAATGCTGTGGCACAGTTAGAAATTAAAAGTAAACTCTAGACATTGAATACACACAGCAAGTTTCAAAGTAAATATCAAGTTTAAACCATTTTTAACATTTTATATAGATGAATTTTACTTGGTGAATTTCACTTGCATCTGTCACTCTAGCAAAGCACATGTATTCCTTTCCTATGGGAAAATTGTTAGCCTTCTTTTCTTTAATCCTCAGAACAAAATGATGAACTTCCTGTACATAATACAGCTTTGCTGCAAGGATAGTTTTCAGGCATACTCAGCCAGATTTAACCTGACCTTGCTCTCAGTGTTGGTAATCATAAAGCTTCCAGTGCAGCAGTACTGTGCTAGTCCTAAGCACATTAGAAATATCCTCTGAGAGTTGTTTTCTGCTGAAGAATAAAAAGGGAGAGGATCAGATCAGCTAGCTGATGAAAGAAAAAGAAACCAGCTGTTTTCCTAGCTAACTGGGCTCTGACAAGAGAAGTAAATGGGCAACATGCTAATTGGGTAATATATTTCTCCCATTTACACTGATTTCATACGTGCTCCTGGACTGACACGTGCAAATTATATAGAATCATAGAATCATAGAATCACAAGCTTGGAAATGACCTGTAAGATCATCTAGTCCAACCATCTTCTCATTACCGTTGCTACCACAAACTAAACCACATCTAAACTACACAAACTAAACCATATCTCGTAGCTCCTCATCCAGACGTCTCTTGAACTCTGCCAGGGATGGCGACTCCACCACCTCCTTGCGCAGGCCATTCCAGTGCCTGACCACTCTCTGAGAGAAAAAAAGTTTTTCCTCATGTCTAACCTAAACCTACTCTGGTACAACTTGTGGCCATTTCCTCGGGTCCTGTTTGTTGCCTGGGAGAAGAGGCCAAACCCC
>JAOWBP010051219.1:0-16231 GCA_028571105.1 Tragopan temminckii | reverse complement strand
CCATCCCTGGAGGCATTCAAGGCCAGGCTGGATGTGGCTCTGGGCAGCCTGGTCTGGTGGTTGGCGACCCTGCCCATAACAGGGGTGTTGAAACTAGATGATCATTGTGGTCCTTTTCAACCCAGGCCGTTCTATGATTCTATGATACCCAGAGCATTGTTCCCAGCGCCATGTCTTGGTGGCTTTTGGAAATATCCAAGGAGACTACACACCTTCTTGGCAACCTGTTCCAGAGTTCCATGCCCCTCATGTTATAAAAGTGCTTTCTGGTGCTCAGAGGGAACCTTCTGTGTTCCAGTTTGTACTCACTGCCTCTTGTCCTGGTGCTGGGCACCACTGTTGAGAGCCTGGCTTCATCCTCTTTGCACCTTACCTTGAGATAAGTATAGACACTGATGGGATCCCCCTGAGTCTTCTCTCTTCTGGGCTGAGCAGTCTCATAGGTGAAGTGCTCCAGTCCCTTCATCATCTTCATTGCCCTTCACTGGACTCTCTCCAATATGTTCAAGTTTCTCTTGTACTGGGAAGCCTGAACCAGATCCAGCGCTCCAGATGTGGCCTCATCAGTGCTGAGTAGAGGGGAAAGATCACCTCCCTTGACTTGCTGGTGATACTTAACCTGATGCAGCTAGGGATACCATTAGCCTTTGTAGCAGCAAGGGCACATTACTGTCTTAGGGCAACATCAACATATAAGGAATTTTTTTTACGTAACAAACACCTGGATGTTTTTCTCTTAAGTTTATTAATGTAGCTAAGACCATCAGCCTTGAAACAATCTTTTTAGCTACAGCTCTTTTTCTGTGTTTGCTATGTCTGTGGCCACATTGATTAATATCATTGTGTGACTGGTTTTGCTTTTTCATTTTTTAATATGAGTGGTACTTTAAGACATTTGCAGATTTCCAGCGATCATGTGCTCACTTTAATATTAGTAGGGTTAGTTGCTTTTCCATCATTCAACGCATTTCTCATTCTCTTTCTCAGAAATAGAAATATACACTAAACTTTATCTTTTTTGGGTTTTTTTCCCTTGTTTCTTACTGAGAGAAAGCTAATGCTGTGCTTGTGCATTAGAAATTGGTCAATTGGTTCAGTCAACTTGGGCATAAATTCAGATTTCTTCAAGATAATTTCCAGTGTACACTTTGAAAACTGGGTCCTAAGGGAAGAGAGCGCTTACAGACCTAAATCTGTGATTTCAGATCCTTCACCCATACGTTGTTGTCTTGCTTTGTCCTGCAAACTGAACTTCACTACTGTCCTGTACACACCCTCTCCCTTTTATTGGATGGATCTTCAACTTTCACTGAATAGTTGTGTCTCTCTGAATTCATGGAACTCCTTGCTGTTTTCCTTCCACCCAGTACCTGCCTGTCCTATCTTGTTGTAGAACACTGTGGTGCCTTGACCTCTCATCTGCAAACTGCCATGCCTTTCCATGCTCTTCAGTTTATGGGTGGCTTGTTCATTTTTCTTGTATTTGAACAATGTTATTTATCTTCCTGTCACGTACTTAGTGTTCCATGCTTTCTGGTATTCATGTCTGTTATAAATATTTTCTGCAGGTCAACTTGTAAGCTAAGTTTGAGCAGAGGAAGTCTTTTCTGGCTTCAACCGGGGAACAAGTTGTTGCATGTCTTTTCATGGCTTTTGTGGTGATAAATGTGGAACTGTATTAATAAGAGAGCAAACTACTTCCAAAAGTTTCCACAGAATATCACAAAATATCCTGAACTGGAAGGGGTCTGTAAGGATCATTGAGTCCAACTCCTAATGCTCCTGTCCCAAAGGATTAATTACTCTCTCAAATAGATAATGATATCAGAACATGTGCCAGAAACTCTCGTTTCCTTTAAGATTCTTTTGAAAGAGCATTCTGCAATGATTCTACTTGCTAGTTTGTATTTGTTAAAAATACGTAAGAATGTTTTCTCTCCCTTTATGGTGATCTGACACATTAGCTGAGCAAAAGCTGAGAAGAAAGAGAATGTGTAACAGAGGAGAGTTGGGAGGTCTTCTGACTTTGTTAGCTTGCATTTTAATTTAGTAGTTACTTTTCCTAGAAATGGTTTGGTGTTTTTTTTTCCTTTGCATCGTGCTTTCCTGTGAAACCATGGGGAAGGTGACTTAATTTCTAAAAGGAGACTAGGAGCTTTAACCTTTAAATGTCATCGGCTATTTGGAGATAATCTGGCACCAGTAATGAAAGATATATAATTTATGAAACTTCAGATTCTCCTTCTACTTGAAGTAGGTAAGTACTATGAAATCTAGTTTCCATGGAGTACATAATCACTGCTCCGGATCCAAATGAATCATTTCTAGATAGTAGGAGCATTTATGGACTTCCTTGATGACCTAGAAGTCCTGTTCTTATGTGCTGCAGAAATACATATGGGACACAAAGCTGTCTAAAATAAAAGGTGGAGAAAGTCTACCAACCAAGTAGTCGTATGGAGGCCACCGTTTAAATAAAGCAAATAGTAAACTTCCTTTTAAATGAGCTTGGACTTATAAGGAGTGATTGATTCTTAATGGTTTGTCACTAGTAAAATTTTAATTGGACGTTGAAGGATTTTGCTGAATACATTGAGTACTTCCAACTTAGTTTGTTTTCTTATATTAGAAGCATTCTTTGCTATTAGTTACTTTGGTTTTGATTTTTATTCCCCATGGCAGCTGAGGAAGATTGTGAGGACTCTGCACTAGGAATACTGGAAACAAAATTTCATTTTTCTTACACTGTTGTCTTCTAGTTTCTGAAAAGGAGAAAACAGTAAGACTTACGTCAGTGGATTAACACTACTGGAGGTGCCATTCAGAAGGAAGAAGCCTTCATCATCCTTCGTGCTTCTCTGCCTGCTGCTGCTGCTTTTTTTTTTTTTTTTATGCTGATGAGGGCATATCTTCTGAGAATCAATGTGTGGGTGCAATTCTGCTGCAGAGTCCAAGATCTTTGCTTAAGGAGAAGGAGGAGCAAAGGTTTTGATGTAACACAAAATTTCATTATTTAAATCCTCAATTTCTTTACATCTGTTCCTGGAGTAAACCTGCTGTTTAATAGGAAATGTTCCATATGGCTTTTCCAGAAGAAAAACATGTGGAGTACACAATGTAGAGAGAAAAATAATAATAAAAAAAAGAGTATGTGAGAGCTACAACGCAGCTTAGTTTTCTATATGATTTTTATTTTTGCATTTCATACTGCCTGGCTTACTGTAAAGAAATGCAGTACGCCAAATATTCGAACAATCTCTAAAACAAAAGAGGAAAAAAGATGTTGGTTTATTTCCCTCTTGCCAAATGTTTCTGAAATTACTGATGCTGAAGCCTCATTCTGCCTCAAGAATACTTGCTTGCATTGATCAGTAGATAAGAGGTATGACTGCCCACCCTAAAAGCACAGCTGAACTTCTTAATCAGGCATTTATTGTGTGGAATGTGCGTTCAGAAAGAAATACATGACTGTACAAAATGTGAAGACTCTGCAGCACACACAACCTTGTTTGGCAGGGCTAGAAACATTTAGAAGAGATCTGAGTAGTACTAAATGTTATGGCACAAAAACAACTACTGTGGGTGTGTCTCTCATTCTGTTCTTGGGTTTGTCTTCCCAGATCATAAGCATCTGCACTGCTTTCCCAGCTGTTTTTTTTCTTCATTGCATCTCAGTTCCTAACAGACTTGAAATTATAAACACTTCAAACGGAAGCATCTTTTCTTGTACACACTGGATCTGTTTTAGACGGATTCATTTACTCTCATTTCTACAAACGTTTATTTTCTTCAGGAAACCAAGTCTGATAATAGAATGATGGAAGAGAAGGCTGGAAGGGACTTAAGAGTTCTTCTGGTTCTGGATGAGAGAAAAAACTCCAGTTTCCACAGTTTCATTAGTCAATTCATATAGGTGCTCAGTGATAGTTGTGGTTATGTTCTCCTAGAAGTTAGCATTCATCTAACCTAAATTTTCCATAGCTTAAACTCCTTTATCACCATTGGCAGATTTATTCTTTTGCTTTTTTGCAGCAGTCCTCTGTTGATGTTGTCTCCTTTCATTCCAGTAAGGACTGAACTATTTAAATCTTTCATTAGATGGTGTTTTCCAGACCTCTTTCCACTTTTGTGTAGCTGCTTTTAGACTTCTTGTTCTATGCCATTTGGGGATGTGCTTTGCAAAAACAGGTTCAGACATTTAAAATGCTAAGCAGGATAAAAGGCTTTTCTGTCTGTTCTGTGGTGCTGTGACTTTCTACAGATTCTTTTCTGCTGTAATGCTCCTTAATAGTTGGTTTCCATTACAGATTTGTATGGTTGATTATTTACAGCCAAAATTGCACTTTGCACACAGCTTAATTCCACTCCATCTGATGCTTTTAAGCCTGCCTTCATTTTCTTTCAAGGTAATTTTTCCTGATCCAACTAAAAAAGTATTTGCAGTTTGTGTAACTTAATAGGTACTTCCATGTTTAACCAGTTTACTTACAGTTAAAGAAATACTTAATAAATGATACCGGTTGTTTTGATACTGTCCCGACTCAAATGCGTATCTGATACATCCTTCTGATTTGATGTCATATCACCAAAACGTTTTTTATACAATCTGCCTATGGGAACATAGTAGTATCTCACACTGGCTGGGCTGCTTGGGATGGTTTGTTCGTGGCAGTCATTAGCTTTGGGTATTTGCAGTGGTGCAGCACATCTTTTAGTCACAGCTGTCTTTTAGTCATTAAATAGGCTATTTTGATGGTACATGTTCTGGACAAGCTTTAAACCATATAATGTGTGTTACGTTCTGGGTATTTAGAGATACAGAATGGGGGAAAAAAGTCCCTCACGAGTACCTGACATTGAGTTTATGGGTCTGTGATTTTCTGAGGTCCCCTCCCTACTTCTAAAGATAAAATCAGCATTCTCTGCCTCTTTTCCAGTTTCCTAGAAATATAGAAGGGCCTCACAGGAATCATCGTGGCCAACCCCTGGCTCCACACAGGACAACACAAAACCCAAACACCATGTTTGAGAGTAGTGTCCAAACACCCCTTGAACTCCAGCACTCCTAGTGCCCTGGGCAGCCCATTCCGTGCCCACCGCCCTCTGGTGCACAGCCTGTCCCTGACCCCCAGCTGCCCGTCCCTGACAGCTCCGTGCCGTTTGCTTGGGCCCTGTCGCTGTCACAGAGAGAGGTGATCAGCATAGTCTTTGAACCTTACTTTTGATTCTTTATTTCTTTTTCTGCAATTGGCAGCAGTGTCTTTGTGGCTTACTGGTTATTTGATTTTTATTCTTTTGACGGTTTTCTGTTTGTGGTTAGAAGGAACAATTGATCAAAACAATTCCTTGTGAAAAGCAAGTGTTTGCCTGTTAGAGGCATAGCGCTGCTGTGGATTATTTCTACTAAAGGCAGCTAGTAGAAATAAAGAACCTGTGTAAAAGTTTAGCAACTCCACAATCCATAATTAAAGGTACCAATAATCTAAGATCACACACTGAAAATCAGAATTATAGACTGGTTGAAGTTGGCAGGGATCCATCAGACCCAGCCCTGTTCCAGAAGGGACACCCAGAGCAGCGCCCAGCACCACATCAGGGCTATTGGAGAACTCCAAGGAAGTGACCCCACAGATTTTGGACACCCTGTCACCCACACAACACAGAAGTGCTCCTGGCGCTTAGTGGCAACCTCTTGTGTGCCAGTTTGAGCCCTGTGCCTCTTGTCCTGGCACCACTGACAGAACCTGGCTCTGTTCTCTCTGCACCATCCCCTCCAGTATTAGTAAATGTTGATGGGATCCCCTCTGAGCCTTTCCTTCTCCGGGCTGACCAGTCCCAGCTCCCTCAGCCTCTCCACAAGGACGGGTGCTGCAGTCCCTTCGTCATCGTGGTGGCCCTTTGCTGGACTTAATGCCTCGCTGGTGCTGAGGAGAAGAGAATCACACAGAGAAGGATCGCTCCTCTTGATCTGCTGGCAGTGCTCTGCCTGATGCAGCAGATAATTGCAGATCAGTGTTTTGTTGAGACAAAAGAAGAGTTTAATGATCTTTCAAACTACTAGAAGTCAGTAAACAGAGAAAAATGACAGGCTTAGTTCAACATGGGAAAGGCAGTCATTGTAGTTGATTGCTCAAGTCTTGATAAAACACAGTTACCTTGGAATTAGAAGTGAGACATGTATGTCATGGTAGACAGCTAAGAGAAACCTCATAAAATAATCTACAGGAAGCACGTGGTATGAAGCAGAGAATAACAGAAGATGTTACACTGTTCCTGTATGGACGGGGAGCTGCTGTCCTGCAGAGCTCTGTGTCAGGGATTGAACGCTTTATCTCACGTAGACACTGCAGAACTATTGAGTATTTAGAGGAGTTCAAAAACAAACAAACAAAAAAAAAAACAACAAAAGGCACAAACTCTGATAAGAATTTGAGTATATTTGAGTTTATCTTGAAAAGAGAGTTAATTAAAAGGGGCATAGAAACTGCCTAAAGTTATTTGTCGAGAAATGCTTTTCTATTGTAGGACAATGGGGAGGAGACTGCGGGGAGATATGAGATGGGAAGTTGGATTTGATCTTCTTTTTGCTTCTGGGAAAACAGAAGTAGTTCTGCCGAGTCCAGTAGGGGTACTTGCTTCTAAAAACAGCTATTTTTGTTACTTTCGAGTAGCAAGTACCTAATGTAAATTATGTATCTAGTTTGGGCTGCAAATAGAGATGTGTATGAACAGGGTAGGAAAGTCAGCTTGGCAGTTTTTCTTTCACAAATAATATAAATTTGAATTGTTGTTAAAATTTCGCTTCTAAAAGGTGTAAGGGTTTGCTTTCATTTTAGTACATAGTGGACCTCTAAGCATTAAAATCTAAACTGGCTTCCAGCTGGAAGATCTTCATGATCATAGGCTGAACTTTTATAAGGGAGAGTAAGTTCTAGCTACCAGGTTTCAGATATAGCATGGATGTATTTCCCACAATTATTAAAACCAAACACTTTTTTTAGTTGAATGTTTTTCAGAATCAAGACTTGATGCTTTTGCAGCAAGTTTGTTGAGTCAGAAAATGTCTTCTCTGAAAGGCTGATTCCTGTAATGGCACTTACTGATTCTAATCTGAACATTTTGTTGCTTTGTTCCTGCCATTATTTCTTGTTATGCCCATTTTTGCCTTTTAAAAGGTTTCCTAATGGTCCTCATATTCTTTCACTATGAAAATTATATTTGTGTTGTGATCAGATGTTTTCTACCTTGTGGTTCTCCCAGCAGCCTCTGGTTTACTTGGTGCTGATAAGGATTACTGAATTAAATGAACCATTGGGGTCATCCCTCATGTAAAATAAAAATTGTCTAAAATACCAAAATAAATTAGAGCAAACAAACATTGTGACACATTTTTTGCAGGTTAGTACTTCCTTTTATGGCAACAATAGGTGAATCTTTTGTAAGGAGGGGGAACCCTTTCATCCTTTTGAGAGCTTCCTGGGGCATAGGGGCAATGAGATGCTGCTGCAGTGGGGCAAGGGGCAGCTGGGAAGCTTCTATAGGAGCCAGCAATAGGCAGCCAGGGCTCAGATAGAAGCAGAGAGCTTCCCACGGACTGGGGTAAGGGAGCAGAGGCTGCCATCATTCACAGCAGTGAAGCTGGCTGGGAGCATGGGCTGCTCTGCCAAGGACACAATGAACAGAGGGAGAGATGTGCTCTTTGTTCTGCCTGCCCCAGTTGCTCTGAGATTTTTTTTTTCTCTGTAAAACTTCGGGTTCTGGTTTTTGTTCTAGCAGTGCCTGGGGAGGGGTTGTTTTTTGTTTAGCTTTAAACTTCTGGAAAGCTTCCTGTGGGGAAGGGATCCAGACACATCATTTAAAGCTGTGGCCAACTCTGGGTTCTTTGTTTAACTCCTGTCCTTCTTAGACTAAGTGGTTTGGGGCATGCACATGTGGAGATTTTTTTTAAATGATGTTTTCCCACAGCAAATCATGGTGAGTGGTGGAGCATCTGTTTGTAAAGTGAGGGAATTGATCTTTTTGACTCCTTACGTCTCATTTGCTCTTGTACAGTTCCTCTAGGCATTTCTCTTGAAGCATCCTTACAGATCTTCAGTATTTTTAATAAAAATGTGAAATTTTCCACAATCTCTGCTACCTATACTGAAAATTGAGATGATGCATCTGCTCTCATTGATACAGGCATCCATAGCTTGCAAGTATGTCTTCAGGAGTAAATAGCATTGAGAGAAACCCGAGCTTTAACTGCGATGCTTACAGTGCAATAGAATCTCTTGTTTGAATTTATGTTTGGGAATTTGCAGATTTGTATAGAAGGTACGTGTTTATACTTACACATATATTCAAATACTAAACTCAGAGCTTTTTGCACTTTTCTGTAAATACAGTAATGTTTTGTAATTTACTATATGCTGATAGTGTAAGTACTGGACAGACAAAAGTATGTGCAGAAAGATCACTGTTGGTGCATTTATCCCATATGACAACATCTCCATTGCGCTGCTGTACTGATTCCTACAGAATAACTTCTTTCTGTAAGGCCTGCCTCATCCTGCTTGCTTTGGTGATCTCTTCTCCTAAAGCATTAGGAATAATTTTAATTATTGGAGGAAAATTAACTTGTTTTGGAACAAAAATGCTATGAGGCCCAACTATTTTACACTCAGAATGCAAGTGCTTCATTATTAGATGGCAAACTTGATTAGGAAAGAAATACTGATTTTCTTTACCATGTTTTGTCTTAGAAAATTAGCAGTTAACTTGAGCCTCTGAATGCTTACCTAATTCAGGTGGAAGGAAGCTGAATGTCTCTGATCCAGCCTCCTGCTTGCAGCAGGGTCAGCAATGGGGTCAGATCAGGCTGCTCTAGTTCCTGTTGGTGCTGGATAACCATCTCCTTCTTATGCTGCTCTCCTTCAAGCTGATAATCAGCAAGTTAGCAGATCTGTGAAAGATGAAGATGGACCTCGAGAACCAAAAGCTGCCCAATGTATTGTTGTCCACCTTGAATTAAAATTAACTGCAGTTAATGCATGTCACTATCATTTCATAAAGTGTACCTTAGGCTAACAAAGTGAGAAGCTGTGGGCTTCTTAGCAGCTCTGCTACTCTGAAGCTTGTTCACTAAATGTGGTCTTGCAGTCTTTGCAGGAGCCCAGAATAATTTGGGCCATGATGAATAACTATTCCTCGTGAATAAAATCTTTGTCCTTTATTCTTTTCTTGCAAGTCACAGATCTTGTAAGGCAGATGTGTTCCTGCTTTTTTCTTTTTTCTGCATCATACATTCATGGGCTTCATTGCTTCATTACCGAAGTAATTTGCAACAGAAGAGCTATCACAGAGGTATTGCACATCTGTATCTAGTGGCAATAGTGAGCTTAGCATAAAGGTGTGCCAATATGTTCATGGTACCCTCACAAGGCCTTTGCTGGAAAGGTAGAAATAACTGAAGGGAGCACTGCTGGGTTTTGGCGGTCACTGATGTTAATTTGCTAGTAGCTGGAGCCAGCTTATGTGTTTTTGTTTAGAGTAGAGATGTCTGACTCAACTAGCATGGCAGAGCCTTCAGGTAGACTGGGAATGCTTCAATAAACCAACTTACAAGCTTACAACTGCAGATGCTTTTGCTTTTAATTAATTCATTATGAATTGTGACAAGACTAAAGCTCCCTCTTGTAGTTTACAGCTGATGCTATATCTTAAGCAGCTTGAAGTAGAGTGCTTTTTCTCATGGCAACGTCTGGCACTTGGTTTTGTTTTGTTTTTTCCTTTTTCACTCCTCGTCTGTCTTTGCATCTCCAGAGCAAGTATAAGTTCTGGTGTTCAGCTGAACTCACCGAAGCAAAATGTGAGTGCTGCAGTCTGTTTGCTTGTTGTTAATTCTGTGCTCTTCTTGCAAGACTGCCACCAACATTTTTCTTCCTCTCGCTGCTTTCTAGTTCATTTCTGCTTCGGTACAGTTCAGTATGTGAAACAGCGTCACAGCAAACGGTACTTGTCCCCTAACAGCTAGGACAAGTTTGAAAAGCATTCTATCTTGACATTTTTTCCCAGCTAATGCCATTTAAATTTTCTCTTCTAAATAACAAAAAGACCTACATATAATATATTTTCAGCTTGCACTGTCCTTACAGAGCGCTTTCTCAACTGTTCTAGCAAATAAAGATGAGTGAAGAGAGATTACTAGTAGCAGGAGCATTATAAACCATTGTGGAAGGAGGACTCCAAGTCTACTAGGAAATAAGTATAATAAATAAAAATCCTGGTGAATAATAATTAAATTTTATCCCTCAGTGGAGGGATATGGATGCCTGGTGAAGCAATGAGAGGATATAAAGTGCAGACTATAAGTTGTTATTTCCCTTTTGAAAACAACATTAGAACTGATGAATAACTGAGGTAAACATAGAAGCATAAACACTGTTTTTTCATTTCACTTGAATAGAGTATGGCTGGTTGAAACAGCTCATGGGAGAAAGAAGCAGTGGCTCCTGTAGATCTTAGAGGCCAAACCAGTATGAAATTCTCTTCTCTTACAAGACGTGGTCCACTTTCCCTCAATCTGAGTCACTAATAAATGTCACAAACTCCAGATACGTTGAGCTGGTTTTTAAGGCGTGTAAAGCATAGCACGTACATTTAGCCGAAACCTGTGCTCAGATTTGGTTTCTAATGAAATCACAGAAGGAAGCTGAACAGCAGTGACACTGCGAGGCTTTGCAACAATGAATAATCAGAGATAGCACATTGTGTGCTTGTGTTGCAGATTAGTTTGTCTTTACTGTTATAACATATGCAATTTTTCAAAGTCTTGACATTCGTGGCAAGCACAGTGTAGGAGATTCTGGATGCATACGGAATTTCTGGCTGACTGACAATCAGTCTATTTTTAGGCTGAAGGGTTACAGTGTGGAGCCTAACATGCTTGGAAGAGATCTTAATTTCATTCCATCTGAAAACGAGTGATTTCAATTAGCGTGAACACAATTTGTACATGGCTCCATGATGCATGTTTTCTAATAGAATTAGTTTTGTAGAGTGGCTAAGTTTAGTGTTTGGGCATTCGTCTGATACAAAAACAGTTCAGCAAATTGTAATCTTTGACGCTGTTGCTCACAGAATGCTCTTGTGAGCTAGGTAAGTGTTTCTATTCATGTTTTATAGATGGGGCAGTCAGGGGGACTGAAATAGCTCTGTAAATTTAGCTCTCAAATCCCAAGCTTCTGTGGATTTGTACACTGGGAATTTGAATGCCAAAAAAGAGCTTCACAAATAGGAACACTTATATTTGTGGATCTTGGTTTAAGTCACCTGTTCAGAGTCTTACAATAAGGCTGTGATGGGCTTTCCAGGCTGCTCAAGTTGCATTCCGTCCCTTGCTAGTTCTGCCTTCCTGCTGAGCGAGCTATGAACTATCTAAATTGTTTTTGTGCAGATACAGTGCGTATTTCCTGCTATGAATAAATAGGTATAAATCATTTTATGCATATTACTTCTTGTCCGTGGCTCTAAGTTTAGGAACCTTTAAGTGATAATATGTCTTTTAATAGTCTAAATACAGTAATGTTTTCCCTTTCTTAATTCAGACTGGCACTGATCTTGAAAAATAAAAATCAAGACAAACTTTCTTCTCAGTCTGTTTCTGCAGTTCAGATTTAAAATGCATTAATTTATTTTTAGAGTTTTGTGGCTCGTCTGTTACCTGTAAATGAAGGGATTTTTAAAATGAAAATTTAACGACGACTACCAAAAAGGAAGCATGAAGCTGGTGAAAGATAGTGGGATACCTCCCTTGTAGGTACCTGCAGCCTGCTGGCAGTCTTGCTAGCAGCAGCAGATGTTGTCACTGATAAACCAGCGTTACAAAAGATTTGGGAGTGAGAAGTTCATTTCATTGGACGCCCTGTTTGTGATGAGAAAAATAACTGATCTCTACTGAAGAACGGCCCTTTGTGTTTGGATGTATCACTCCTCGTCCAAAACAGAGCAAACTCAAAGTAGGAAGAATTTTCCCAGCTACTTAGTGAGTAGGAAAGGTGACTGAGTGCTGAGGGAAAGAAATTGTTAAAGGAAGATTCAGATGACTGATTTTTAAGTTATTATTATTTTCTCCAACAAATGATTTTAAGCTCTCTCCTACTAAAGTACAAAATGCAGTGAATTGTGAGTTGATGTCTGTAGTGAGATTTTAGGAAATAGGATAACTCAGGACTGTAATGGAACATCTTCATTAGGAGCAATAGGCAAGTGGCAAGTGGCACTAATATGGGTGACACATGGGTGAAGGATTTGTGATTTTGATTTCATATCCCAAAGGATAATTGGTGAACAACCTGATGTTCCTTATCCTCCTTGCATTGACACTAACACTGCATTTATATGGAAATGGAGCCTCTTCCACCAGCATATATTGCTACTACATTTTCTGCTATTGGCTTCTGCTAGTTGACTTCATTCGACATGTTCCTAGGGTCAGGTCATATGATTCTATTGGCTGGAATAAGCAGTAACTGATTTTTATTTGCTATTTTACTTAACTGTGAGATAATTTGGTATCGCCAGACATGTAAGGGGGAAATTTGGAAGCACATTAAAAGCTCATCTTTACTGAAGAATTGGGAGATGACAAAGCAGAGCACAAGCAGTTTATCAGTGAGTTTAGGCTGAACGTACAGCAAAGTTCAAGTGGTACGGAGACAGGGTCATGGCAGTAATCAAGTGAAACTAAATATGTATTTTATGTAACAGCAAATATATGCAGTATATATAATAAGAGATATGTTATGAAAATACAGTTACTGTCTAACTTGGAGATTATAAATGTCACTTTGAAGAATTTTTGTTTGTCAGGGGTTAACATCTGGGTGATTCCATGAGTGATTGTGCCATGACTTGGACAACCACTGAGTAATTAATCTTCAGTTTTCAGTTTCCCGTTGGGAGCTGGAAGAGAGAGAAATGTTCCAAAATAAATGCAATAAATGTAGGGCTTTTTTCATAATGGGTTCCTTCTATGCTTGCATGCAATAGTCTACAGATACTGATTCTGAAGTGTTTCCTTATTAGTGTACAGTAGGACTACTGTACGTCACAAGTAATCTTTACATGTAAGGCTCGCTGCTGAGGCTTGGTTTCGTGCCATGCCATTTCTATTGCGTCTCCTGTTTCTGTGCAGTATCTTGGATGCAGTCTTGGAAATGGCTGATAGTGTTTCATGTGGGAGAAAAGAAATCTGCATGAAAATGGAAGTTGCCACTCTTGTTCTCAGGAGTAACCTGTGTTGGGCTTCACCGTTTGCAAAGAAAATGGAGTTAGCGACAGGTTTTCTTCAGGCTGGGAGTAGGAGACAGATAGATGACTTTGATCTCTAAATATGATTCTGCTGGAGCACGTGACAAGCACTGTGACAGTGGCAAAGCTGATGCATCGTGTGAATGCTTTATATATGTTGCCATGCATTAATTAAAAGCTGTAAAAGATGAAACCGTTGTGTGATTGTGGTGATTTAACTTAGCCCTGGGGGTCTGACGTGTGAGAAAAGCAGACTGAAGTGAAGCAGGTCATCCAAAGGGATGAGCTAAGGGTGCGTTAAGGATCGGAGCAAAGCAGGTATTTCTATTAAGCCATATTTTTGGTAAATGAGAGTTTTTCAGAGCAACTGATTCCTAATGCTGCACTGTTTGAGATGTGTGCATGATCACAAGATGATGCAGACTGCTCTCTGGCGAGGAGGAGAGCTGTGGATGTGGTGTGGGTCAGACCAGCTGTGGGGCTTGCAGGCACAAGGGCAGCCAGGTGACACCATAGGCTGTGTCCTTCCTTCCTGGGAAATGAGACTTCAGGTGAGAAACAGTGCCGCCATCCCCTTTGGTGAGTACTTCCACAAAAGGCATTTTGTTTTGATATGCAGTTGGAAAGAAAATTCAGCTGTGTTCTGGATACGTTGGTTTATTATCAAGAACTGCTGGCTTCCCTGTGATACTCGAATTGCTCAAATATTCAGTTGCTGTAACAAAATGTGACTTCTGCGGCCTTTCCTTTTGTGTATTCCACCTTGCAGGATGTGGGTTGTTTATTAAGCTGCAAGCTGCCCCGTGCACTGCTTCTGGCTGCACAACCACCTTCTCAGCAAATCGCATCCCCTGTGCTTCACAGCTGCTGCCATCCTTAATGCGAGTGCAGAATGTCTCCTGGCTGTCTGAGAACAGATCCCAGCTGGCATCACCTCATGGCTGAGCAAAGCTTCCCCTCGCTCCCAGTGGTGTTGTGTTGCCCTCTTTCTCTGTCTCAGGTGCTCATATCCGGAGGCAGGGATGTGGGGGCAGCAGCACAGCTCAGGGGAATGAGACAGCTGGGAATCTGCCCTGCTCTGCGGCCAGCAAGGACAGCAGCTGTGACACTTGGGGGTGTGGATGGGGCCTGAAAGGGGTGGGAAGCTGGACGGGAGTGGTGAGTGGGTGAATGAAAACAACAGCTCGCTCTTATCTTTATCCAAGATGATACATGCCAAGTACTGAGATTACGGCGGTAACGGGTTTAATGATTGACCTCGTTGTGGGTTTGCCAGCAGAGAACTTGTTCTGTTGCATTTGCTCCACTTTCTTGCATCAAACTTCATGGTCCGCTGAAACAAAATTATGTAGCCTTACAAAATGTTTTGGTTTTGGCAGTTCTGGTTTACAGATGCTAAGGCATTATGGATAGTAGAACTGCATTTTAAAATAGTATTCTTACCAATTTTTGACAGTGTTATGAATAACATCTGTATTCCTTTAAAAATATTCTGCAGAACTTGTGTGACTGCCCCTTTCCTAAAAGGAGACTGTTTTCCACCCATCGGTTTCTGCTGATGTGCAGAAGTAAAGGCACTGGGCACATCCCCGATGTTTGAGAATGTTGCTTGTGTATCACATGGGAGAGAGGGGAAGGATTAAATCACTGGCATGCTCTGATACTGGAATATCAGATAGGTAGGCAAATACTGTGTAGAAAAATGGGTGAACAGATGGAAATTCCCAGCACCAGAATTAGGAGTGTTTGGAATTGAGCAGCTGTTTTATTTCATAGCTGTGAGCTATGACTGCTCATCTTTGTGAGAAGATATGTGAAGGATCTCCTTCCTTCACCTGTGTCTTGTAAGACAGATTCCAAGGTCAGGGAGCTTTGCCTTTACATGTTTTGTGTTAGGTTAATTGTTAGGCTTTCTGCTTTGTGCTTGTTTTTAACTGCAACAAACTGTTAGCAGCTTTTTATAAAATGTAAAGGTCAAACTTGGTGCTCTTATCTGCATTGTTTACTGTTATATTTCAAGCAATTGCAGAAATACGGGTTGGTATGACATGACAGTACACACTGTGGTTTTTCAGATGAGAGAGAACTTGAATGACCTCTCCTGGATCATCTCAGTTTAATAGGGGATTTTGGACAGGTCCGACTTCATCTCTCAGCTCTGAGTCTGATAAAATAAGTTTATTACTATCCCCATCCTTCCTAGTTCCATGTTCCCTTGGAGACGAGCGGGAAGAGTAAAGTGAACAACATGTCTCCTCCATCCCGGTGAAGCAGCAGAGGTACTCCCCACACACTTCACTTGTGGATGATGCTTTTCCTTTGTTCAAGAGCCTGGAGCATTTTGGAGATTTGGAGGGAGCAGGAGGAGAGGTCAGAAAGTGAGAGAAAATAACATTTGAGAGCATGTGGATAATACCAAAATTTCAGTATGCATTTTTGACAAGGATGTCTGTGGCCGTATTTGTCATATATTAATGGCACATTTGAAATATGGCCTGTTGCTATAAATGGAGTGATTGTTTAGTTTAGCTTGGTTTGAGATTTACCAAGCCACTAAGTTGCCACTATCTAGCAAAACATCAAAATACTTGAGGCAAGTGGGAACATCTACAGCGTATCTGCAGTAAACAAAACTAGCTAGCCCAGAAATTCCACATGCTTCTGGGTGCAGCAGAGCTATTGAAGCCTTATTTTCCTTGGCTTTCTGTGCCTCTCCTTGCTCAGGAAGCCAGTGGTCCTGGATACCTTTCTCTGCCGGCTGAACAAATCTCTTACAGGTGCTGATCAGCCCACAAAGGAGGGCCTGATGTACGGCCTGCACTGGGCCTGTCAGCTCTGTGCTCCTTGCGGCACAGCCAAGCCGGCCAACTCGCCTTTGTGGCAGCATGGCCAAGCAAATGGCTTTGGAGACTGTGCCCAACCCTTGTGCCATGCCTTG
>JAOWBP010051218.1:0-16232 GCA_028571105.1 Tragopan temminckii | reverse complement strand
CTTATGTTCCCGTTCAAACAATTCAACAAGGTTGTCTTGCCAGCACCACTTGGTCCCATAAAACCATTCAATGAGCCGGGATTAACACTTCCGGTCAAGCATGGCAAAATGATCTTCTTCTCTTTGGAAAACAAACTCTTCAACCAGCCACCGGAACCGGTGTTTGGTTGATTCACTTCGTAACGAAGATTACGCCAAGCTAATGATGGTCCGGATGTTGTTGTCGATTCTGAAGAAAACGAAGATGTCTTGTTAATAGAAGGCGTGTTCAACAATTGTTCACCACCAGCACTATTCTTTGTATAATTAAGCAAATGGACATTTCCGTTGGATTCCATTTTTTCAAACAAAAATCAAAAAAAAAATTCAAACCATTCCAAAAACAAAAAAGAATTTTACGATATTGATAAACGTGATTTATATACCCTTGGTTTTGGTGATGTGAATTGTGCAAGCCAAACCAAGCCAAACCCCTTTCATCACTAATCCATCCTCTTCAATGGCTCCCTCTACTGCTCCTTTCTCCCATACTCATTCACTAACTCTCTCTCTCTCTCCATGCATTTAAAAAGCGTGTATGTCGTCACCATTTCTCATCATCAAGTAACAAATAAATAACATTGTCAACGTGACCATAACCCATCATCGTTTGATGTTTTTTTAAAAAAAAAACATGTCCAACGTCACAAAAAAAACAGCCACAACAAAAATATATTCTTCCTTGATCCAATATTATTGTGCAATGCTGCTGAATAGAAAAAAAACAAGAGCGGATGTACGAAAAGTTTATCTTTGACAGGAAACGAGTGTCCCATTTGTTTCCTGGAAATGTCCATAGGACAATGTCCATTAATGTCAAAAATGTCAAACAACCGAAAAAAGTGCCATTTAAATTGTTCCCAGAAACAAAAATATGAATATTTAAAAGTAAAATCATACGATTCCAGAGAAACCTTTTCTTGTCACTTCTCACCTTTTCCAAAAATATTTTTTTGCCGTTTAATATAAATAACCAAACATTTGATTTTTGATGAAAATCAATGAAAATTGATTGATTTTATTATAGCACGCCATCGATAAATGAACAATATTTCAAAGAATTTTTTGTTAACGGTATTCCATGAATAAAACGCAAATTAAAAATGCTTATCACCACGTGTCTTTTGCATTCTTATCTTGAATTATGTTCTTTTTTTATATGTGCGTTTTGCGATATAGAAGGCTTGAAACTTGTATCCAACTTGATAACTAGAAAAAAAACGAATCCAAATGAAAATTTATGAGATTTTTTTACAGATTTTCAAAAAAAGAAAACGCAGATTTGATTACGCGCCAACGTTTATGTTTGTTTGTTTCATGCGAAACAAGCAACTAAACATACAAACATTCAATCAAGAAAAATATGAATTGCCAAATCGCCAAAAAAACTTGGTGGTAAACAAAATTGATGAGATACATTCATTACACTTGAATGGGTCGTATGTGAACCGCACACACACCGCGAGAATGATCATTATCATGGTCAAATTATTAAATGATAAAAATCTCCAATTATTAAATGATCAACAAGTTGTTTTGTTGTTTGTTTCTCGTCGTCTTGTTTACAACCTGGCCAAAAAATACCTGGCCATTGCCCAGAATTCTACTAGGCGAAAAAACTACAAGACAAAACAAATTTCCAAAATTAGTCACATAATAATTATACTTGTATTGCAATGTTGTTGTCAGTGATCAACACAACGTCAGTGACGTAAATCCCATAAAAACATTCATTCTTGAACATGATCCTTGAAGTCTATGACGATGACGACTACCACGACCACGACAACGATAATGATCATTTAAGTGCATTATAATTATAATTTGGGCATTTCCATATTGATAATTTACAATTAAATTTTATTTTGTTGTTTTGAATGCGAAAATTCATTTTCATAAAAAAAATACAATCAGTTTTTCAAATGTATTCTTAATTTAACATGAACGCCATCTATTGGTTTCAATATGAAAAAAATAATTTTGTTGTCAGATGATCAATCAGTTTTTTTTATAAAATGATTTTAAATTAATTTTAATCATGTCCACTAAGAAGATAATTTATTTAATTCGATTAAATTATCGATATTTATGGAAACCGGATTTATTTATTCGGTGGTCGTCAGCATCGAAATGTATTTTTAATGATTTTAATAATTCAATTCTTCAAGCTAAATTAAATTTAAATCAACAAACAAGATATTTTTCCCGTAAACAGGATTATACAAAAATTAATCCAAAGCAATCCGCTTCCAAAACTGATTATTCTGATTTATCCAGATTGAATGAAGAAAATGATCCTGAACAAAAGAAGAAAAAACATCGTGGAAAAACGCCTGAAGTAGCAAAAGTTTATCTTCGTGATGATAAAGGACGGTTATTAGGTTTGATGACCAGAACCGAAGCCGAACAATTGGCCATCAAACATAAAAAACATTTGATCATCGATCCAGATGGACAAACCAAGAAAATACCAACGGTTAAATTTTCTGATCCAAAATTTGATAAAACAGAACCAATTAGTCAAGAAGAACAGGATTTGATTCAATCGGGAGATGGCCAAGACGAATGCCAAGATGACCAAACAGCTAGACGACATAAAACATCACCGAAAATGATTTCAATGACTTCCAAAGTCAGCCCACATGATCTACAAGTCAAAATTAATCAAGTGAAAAAATTTTTACTTAAAGGCCAAGAGACTATTGTCAGGGTTAATTCTATGGAATCATCCACCACCACTTCTTCGGCCACAAAGAAATTGGTATTATAAATCTTCTTAATTTTAATTAAATTAAAATTAATTTAAATTTAAATTTATCCTTTAGGAGAAAATCTTTGAACGATTTGACCAATTATTCAAAGAACAAAACGGTGTACGAATCAATCAAAAACGTCTAAGTGAACGTGATTTAAAATTCAACATTTTGGTAACGGATTTATCATTAGCTAAACAACGGTTAAAATTAGATCCTGATGATGATCCAGTCGAAGATATTCAACAATTCAAAATGGATCAAATCGATCCAAAACGGTTATTAGAAGATGAGAATATTTTAGATAAATTAAATAAAAATAATAAATAATTCACAAAAAAAACTACCTCGAAAATAATTAACCAAGTTAATTTAATTAAAAATTAGATTTTTTTAATTTCAAAATTTTCCAATTTTTTTCAAAAAAAAATTCAAATATTTATTGTTTTCATTTAGTCAAAATAGTCGCCAAATATATTTTCTTGGCGTGTCCAGTGAAAATAGTTTTTTCTGTGTATGTATGTGTGTGTGAGCTCACGCATTCGATCAATTGAATCCTCCAATTTTGGAACGTTTTCTTTACTTCTTTGTTGTTCCAAAACGAGAGAGAACAGGATTCAGGGATCCACTCTCTCTCTCTCTCTCTCTCTCTCGCACGTTGAATCCAAAACACGACTCTCTCACTCACTCATAAGTTATCATCTGCATAAATGAGCGAGCATCAACAAAAAATGCTTCAAGTTTTCGAATGAAATATCGTTTCTGTCGAGGATTTTCAATTGTGTGCGTTTCATTATCCAACAACAACAACAAAGATCCACGGATCAAAACAATTATCATCCGTTCTTTTTTTTTGCTAATTGTGTTTAATTTAAATATGTATTTTTTAAAAAAGTGTTTAACAACCACGACAACAACAATTAACTAAACTACAATTAAAACTGAGACAATTTTTGTGTGTTTGTGTGAGAAACATTTTGTCAACGACGATTAATTTTAATTTGGTTTTGAGATTTTAATCCTTGAAACATTAAATGATTGATCTTTGATTGATTGATTGGATCATCATAATTATCTTTTCAACCCAAAAAAATCTGCACCAGAAAAAACGGTAATTAATTTTAATTAATTGGTATAATTAGTTAATCACGATTTTTTGTTGTCCGAAATAATAATAATAATTATATGCAAGGCAATGAATTTTAAATGAGAAAAATTATAGTCCTTTTATGTAAGATCCAAGATACTAACGATCCAAAAAACAGGATCCTTTAGGATCCAACGATAATAAGATACTAAATATCTTAAATCCATTAACAATGATATCTCCAGGTGTTTCTTATTAGATATTCGATTACAGATCGAACAAAAAAAACACAACTTGTCCCAAAAAACTTGATAAACAACAACATCGATGTTGTTCACTGGCTGCTTCTGTGTCACCATTTTGTGTCATCAAATTGAGCCATTAAAAACAGACAGATTTTTATTATTAAATTAATCATCTTTGTGAATACAACAAAAAAGATCTACAAGAAAGTGAATCCTTAAATACGATTTAAGGATTCATTCAAAAACACATGGTGACATTATTATTAATGATTAATTTGGTTAAATAATCCATATTTGGTAATCATTTAAAATCCCTAACAAAAAACAAGCGAACAAGACAAGAGAACAATATGCAAATTTCCTGTTTGCGTGACTAGATATAAAAGAAATCCTTTTATAAATTTGTATAGCATTTCGCAATTATAAAAAGCCATGTAACTTATTAAATTGCTTGTGAACACAACAAAACACAAACACACACACCTGTTCTCGTAAAAAAAGGGTGAATAATTGAATTTTTTACGTTCGTTACGAACATTTGTTTTTTGTTTGTTTGAAATTCGAACAAAAAAAATATAAATTTCGTAATCAATAATTAATAATTAATCGAATGTTTTATTTATTAAAAGAAGAAAATATATTTTGGAATGCAAAATGAAGTGCTGTTGTGCATTTCAAAATATATTAGCTTGTGTACGATAAGTTCGTAGTGTTTAAATTAGGCTCTGTACGAAAAGTTTGTAGTATTCAACGAAAAAACATTTGAATAGATCGATCAAACAATGCTGTCCAACAACACAATGGCCACAATTCAATAAAGGTGGATGCCTTTTCACCTTTTTTTTTAAAAAAAAACCCTATTTATTTTTCGGACAATGGCGAATGTATTTTTTTGTTGAATTGAATAATAATAAAAAAAACCTTTGTTTATTTTTTTTGGACACAGATTTTTGCTGTTGTATTGGCTATCACAGTTTTTTATGAATGCAACATAACAAAATGAATTGAATGGTCAATGGTTTTTTGGGGGGAATTGTTCCAGCAGCCAAACGAAGACAAAACGAATAAAAAATGACCAATAATAATAGAAATAATAGCCGACATCATCATCACGGTGGTCGTCCAAATAGTAGCACCAGCAGTAGCCGTAATGCTGCTCAACATAACAATCACTCGGATCATGATAATTCAGATGATCTGAAGAATAATGGCACCGGGACGACCACTATTTCAGCAGCAAGATGCTCCATTGATAATAATGATAATAGTGGCAGCATGACAACTATTTCTACTGCAAGATTTAACCATTTTTATCCTTCACAAGAATTGAAACTTAAATGTAAATCATCTAATTGTTTGTCAGATGGAACGTCTTCACCATCCTCGTCCTGTATGTTGTCTAGTCATCGTAATCGTTCAGCAACTACAACGCCTACTCCAGCATCGTCTTCATCTTCCGGTTCTCGTAATAACAAAACAAATCGTAATAGATTAAAAAAATTAATAAATCCATTTTCTGGACGACAAGATTCACCATCATCATTTGACCAGGAAATGGATATTTGGAAAAGGTCGGCCACTATTGAATCTAGGGTTCAAATTAGAATCATTAAACCGATGGCTATTAGACCACCGACCACAACAACATCAATGAATAATTCAACAAGCAATCACATTCAACAACAACATATTAAATTAATTGAATCAAATCCATCTGCATTTCATCAACCAACGATCAATATGGTTAATCAACAGCATAATAATAACCCATATTCAAATCCAATATCTATGGAATCCATTGATGATGATGATGATTTGGTTGCGTCAAATAGACATGACCACAAGTCGGAATCGCCCGAAATGGACCCGCAAGTGGTAGAGCAAGCTCCAGAAACTCAGAAAGCGGAGCTAGAATCGCCAACAACGGAAGCGGAGCCGGCCAATTCGGTTGAACCAATACATATGACATTGGAAGAAGTAAGAAGGATTGCTTTTGGTAGCCCGGAAAGACGACCACAACAAGCGCACAATTGCTCAGCACAACAAGGGTCTCAACCAACACCACAACATCTTTCGCAACAAGCTTCAAAGTGCGCAACAAGTCAACAACAACAACAAAAATGCAATGCCAAAACCAAAATCAAGAATCTATTTGATAACTTGTTGAATAAGACTCAATGTATTTCGTCTACGGCAACTGGAAACGGAAATGTTTTGCATAACGATGATGGAGAAGATAAAGAAGACACTGAAAACCATAATCCACGATCACCAGTGTTTGTGAATCATATACGTGATCTATTATGTCATCAACATAATGAACCTGCACAAAAGACCACACCTAACAGACGAAGACATCGATACCATCGCACACATCGAAACCAAGATTCAGGAACATGTTCATCGCCGTTTATAAGAAGAGCTTTACCACCGGTTCCAAACGGAAATCATGATGATTCTGGAAGCAATCAATCAAACAATAGACCAACGATTGCTGGTGCTGGATTATCAATGATGGGACGGCGTTACCAATCACTACAACGCGTTTCAAGGAATCAATTCAAATCGATGTCAGAATATGAACGCAAAAAATATTTGGATTATGTTAGCAGCATTGAAAAAGTTAAGAATGTAAGTATATGAGAAATTGACAGCGGAAATCGTTTTGTTTTGTTCGAATTTTAATGTGTGTTTTTATGTTAGTGCGGTTGGTATTGGGGTCCAATATCCGGTGAAATGGCAGAGAAATTATTGGCGCAAGAGCCATGTGGATCGTTTTTGGTTCGTGATTCATCTGATGAACATTATATATTCTCATTGTCGTTCAAATTGGACGGTATGGTCAGACATGTTAGAATTGAACAAGAACAAGGTCTGTTTCTATTATATTAATGGTTTGCAACATGTTAATTAACACGTTGTGATTGTTTCACCAAAAAAAATCAATACAGGAAACTTTAGTTTTGGATCATTGAAAAAATTTCGTTCATCAACGATCGTTGATTTCATAAAAAGTGCCATGGAACATTCACGTAGTGGACAATTTTTATTCTTTTTACGTTTAGGCCCAGAATTGGGTCCAATCAGAGTGCAACTATTGCATCCTGTTTCTAGGTTTAAACGTGTTCAATCTTTACAACATATTTGTCGGTATGTTTCCCGGTAGAAAGGTTAAAGGTCAAAATGTAATTTAACATGTTCTGTTTTTCTGTAAGATTCGTCATATTGCAATATGTTCGCCGTGACCAAATCGACGAGCTAGCCTTACCGGAATATTTACGCCGTTATCTAGATACGCCATATTATTATTCAGAAGAGTTAGCACAAATGGATAACGATATTTGTGAAGAGACCAAATGGCAACAGGAATTAAATAAAAAAAGAAACTTTTTTCTGGACAGTGATTATAAGACGTTGATGGAGAAAATGTTAATTGATAGAAGACAAATGGAACAGAGATTATCGATACGCTTGTCCAATAATATCGTTCAGCACGACCAACAGGAACCGGAACCAGGTCCCAGTAGTCAATCTGTTCCATCTGGTGTTGATGACTCAAATCAACCTGATGATCAGCATGATGACCAGGATGAATTACTGTAAAATTGTTTTGATTTTTTTTTAAATCCACATTGAACTGGATCTAGTCACAAAACGTAAATCCAAAAAGATAATGTGATTTTATATATAAAATAAAAAATAATCAAGAATTTGATTGTTCAATTGAAAGCGGAAATCAAGGATTTTTTGAAAGAATCAAGATTTGAATTGAAATTTATTCCTAATTTGATTATGCTGGATTATAGTTTGTGGTGAAATTTGTCTACGAACAATTAGAACATGATTGGCATAGTAAAACAATGCTGGATATGGCTCGTCACCATGAACTGTTCGACCATAACCATACACCTGGGGACATTGAATCTTGCCCGAACTTGATGCCGGCCTTGTTTCCGCTTGTTTGACGATTCGATATTTTTCATTGGTTTGCATTAAAACTGGATATGTTGGCTGCTTACAAGAATTTTGGTATTGAGATCTCGTTTTATAAATTGGACAGAATATCATTTCGGTGTGAATTTTTTTACCAGGAAATAAAGCATAATCATTGGTCAGGAATGGTTGAATGTGGCTCGATATTTCCGTGCTTAAACGATAGTTTGATGATTCAAGTGATCGGTGAGGATGGCAAGGGACTTCTTGAAGAAATTTCGCTTGGTCCTGGTGGCCAGGAAACATCGACCAACATGATAATAGAATGCGTTTGAATGCAGCATGAATCGTAAGCAAATATTTTCCGTTTGGTGTGATTTGTAAATGGAGCACAGGAAACCTAAACAAATGTCCATCTTGATGGCTGGTTACTGGTCGTGTTGTGTGGCGAACATCGTACAGCAATATTGTGCCATAACTGTTACCGATTAACAAACAATGTTCATTGATAATTGGTGCCCAGTGGATTGCCGTTATTTGTGATTGATTTTTAATAGATTGATTATTGATGAGTGATTGGTTCACTTCAAAATTAATTGATCGTAATGCAGTACGAATATCGAATACTTGTATGGTTTGTTTGGGACAGCTGAATGCTATCAAACGTTGGTTGTGCACATTCCAATCCATATTGGTGAAATTCACTCGGCTATGATCGTGTTCGTTTGCATAGTGAAAATTAATGCTGGTATAATTCCTCGATAGACAGATGATTCGACGTTGGTGTTCGGTGTCCCAGATATTGAATTGACACGGTGATAACACGCCATACAAACCCTGGTCCCAAGGATACCATTGACAGCGTATCGCGTAACGACTACAAAACGATGCACGATGTTCTTGGCTGGTGTCTACACCAAGGTCGGAACGTGTTAACAAACAACAATATTCGTTTATATCATCAAATGATTCTATTGATTCATAATGTTCGGGGTTGATTCGAAATATCTGGTGTTGATGGATGCTTGGACAACATAATAATCTTTAAATAAAAAAAATAAATTTAACGCAGTCAGTAGGATTCGAACCTACGCGGGGAAACCCCAATGGATTTCTAGTCCATCGCCTTAACCACTCGGCCATAACTGCACACGGTTATGTTGGTAAGGACGTTTGGTTCGGGTTTTAAAGATTAACCAACTATAAAATTCATCAAACTTACAAATCATTTCTTAATTCAAATTGATAATTGGAAGATCGCTCCACGTGTGCCATTGGAATGGTTTGATCATATGCAATCGTTTCTTCATCATAATATTTCATCATTATTCGGCCATATTGATGAACAGGATTTAATGGAAAGATCTGTTGATGGAACATGGTTTGCGATAATGGAGGCGTGGGTTGAGTTTGTTCCGATGCCTGTTCCATCATTCCAAAATTCAAAAACGATTAAAAAACCAATTTTCTAAAAAAAATCAAATTAACTTACCAAAAGATATCGATTATTAATTGATTTCCATATTGATTTTGAGGACATAATTTTTGGAATCCTTGATCTTCAATAATCAATTAAATTAATCAATATGATTTAAATTTCCAAGAATCCATGGATACGAATCCTTGAAGATCGGATCGACTTATAAAGAAAATTATCCGGTGAGTATTTTGTGTTAGTGCTGCCATCATCGAACAGGATTTGTTTATTGTTTTTATTGTTGAATGTATTTTATGAATGGCTTCAAATGTAACTTTAAATCGTGGAACAACTGTATCATTTATCCAACGGGGATAACTGAATTAACGTTTCCAATGTTGGAAGCATCAAACAATGGTGAAATGAGGCGTAGTAGAATACTAGTTTTATATTCAAAAGCTGTATAGCTTGTTTATTTCTATTTCTGGATTGTAACGTTTTTCGAGGTAATTCAATGCAACATTTTTTATGCTTGCTGCTACTATTTTACCATTTTTCTCATTCCATTTGTGATTTGTTGATTTTATTTGTTTGTTTGTTGTTGCTTAACGACTCGAAGACAACTTTATTATCAACAATCATAACAAAATCCACCACTCAATCAATTTGACACCAAGTTTTTTAGTGGAATTTAGTGAACATTTTTGGCAGCCATTTTTGAATATATTTTGATTAATTAATATTATTTTGGATAATCATGATCATCTTATCGCAAGTCGAACCAATTTTGGAACCAATATTTGAAAGTGATTATTGGTATTTACCAAATCAATCACAAGCGACCACCGCCCGTGTGACATCGTTGCTGGGATACCTTCAACAACGACCACAACGTCCATCAACATCTACACGTTTCATACCGCCATTCGAACTTCATGATCGTTTCTTACAGTTTTTTGGTTTGCCACAATTTCAACCAAATGAACTGGAAATCAAATTGGATCGTGAACAACGACAATTAATAATCAGTGGACAACATGAACGAAATGATGAAATGGAATTTGAATGTTGTACATTTTTTAAACGAATCCTTATACCGAATGATGTTGATTTGGATCGTATGAAATGTTTTATCGCTGATAATGGCTTGTTGCAAATTGAAGCGCCGATCATTAATCAACAGAATGTTGATCAACCACAACCAATCATTAATTATGAACAGAGAGAAGTTCCAATTGAAATGGTCAAAACACAGCCAGCACAACAACAGCAATCAAATCTGAATAAAGAATCTGTTGATTTTGGATTTCAGCAACCAACAAGTGGTCAAAACGATGATCGTTTGGTTCGGTCAAAACGTCGTGGTGCACCAGGACCGCCAGCACAGCAACCAGATCAACCGGATTCTGGAAAAACGGAACGAGTAATACCAATCGAAATGGTTGGGCCAAGGTTCCAGAATCCTTTGATGCCGGATGTTGCATTGGTGGAAGCTAGTTTCCAACCAACACAACATGCCCAATTACATCAAGCCATCAATGCTGCACCGGTTACATTTGCTGGTTCATTGGCCACGGCATTTGGTCCACCACCTCCTGGCCTAGCACCGGTTCGTGAATTACCGATTCGTGTCCGAAAACGACCAATCGACCAGGGAATACTTTGTCCATGTTGTAATGGTCGTGGTTCACGACACCAACATGGCCAAGAGAAACATGAACACATGCAGCAACAGTTTGAAGTGCTATCACAACCACAATCACAATCTGGAACAATGAAAAAAGATTATCAACCGAAGAATGCTTCAACGGGAACAGCAACAGCTGAAGTACAACAAGGATCAGGAATAATTTCACAAGAAGATTTAATGCAAGCCATTGAAGCATTACAAATGGTTGCCGGATCAAATAAAGATTCAACAACCAAATAAAAAATTAATTCATAACAAAACGAGCTATCTAAAAAATTTTAAAATCAAAATTTTAATCTATCATTTTTTGCACGCTTATATTAAATATAAATATACCTCATATATGAATGCACCACGCACAGATAAAAACTTGATTACTGATAACATCATATGTTTTATTATTATATTGTATTGTTATTGTTAATTTTAATTTTTTTGGGATTATCAAAAAAATTTAAATTTAAAAAAAATCGCGTTGTTTGAGGTGATATTTTAACTGTTTGGTGGTGGTTTTACTGTAAATTTGCACATGCTTGGTGTTATGTTGTTTTGGTGCGAGAAAACGAACAAGAAGAAAAACGAGGACAAACACAAACACAGACAAACAAAAAACATGCCGGTCACATTGTCGTCGTCTTCATCTTCGTCTTCGATGCTTCAAGGCGCCCTATTTGGTTAAAAATAATCATTTTAAAGTTAAATAAATGGTTATAAAAAAATAGTGGTCAACATCATCATCTTCAAAAGCAAATACACTTAATAACCCAGGTGTCCAAAGGTAAGCGCAATTTGTGTTTGGTCAATAAAAAATATTTGGTTAAATTTTTTCCTTGTTTGAAAATTTGTTTTTCTCAAAGTTTTCTGTCTGTTTTATGATCACTGCCACATTAGATATTTGATTTAATTTGATTCGAAGACCAACAACAACGTGAACATCGAGGATTTTGCGAAGATTCTTTTTTCATCGACCTTGACCTTCAACCAATTTTAATACAAAAAATATTGCTTTGATCATTTTTTAAATTTGATTTTGATATTTTGCTTTTGTTCACCATTTACGGCTGATAATATTTTTAGAAAGAGAAAAAAATATTATTTTTGATAAACTTCCGTTGATCATAGCAACATAACAACAAAATCGAAAACGTCGATTTATCAAGAATCCAGTTAGATCGTGATCATTTGAGCATTTTTAGCCAGGATTTTTGGTGTTTGTGTTTTTTACGTAACCAGTTTTTTATTAACAGGATAAAACATCGAACAAGGATAACGACGAGGATACCAAAAAAGTTATTTGGTAATCAACCATAAAAATAAATTTTTTCTTTGATAATTTTTTATTCATTTTTTTGCTCAAATAGGTTCATTCATTCATTAAAAAAATCCATCAACAAGATCCAAATGTTGACTTTGTCCAAATTATCTAAATGGACATTGTCCACTAATTTCAATGTTGTTTTCATTGTTTTGATAATTTTTGATTTCTTGTTAATTGTGCTGGCGGATAATGTTACCACGACGACGATATCTTCTACGATCACTACCACTAAAGATCCAATAATCAAGAATGGCAGTAAACATAGCTCATTTTTATTATTAAGCTCAGTATCAGCAATCCGATATTGGTCGTTAGATTGTCCAATCCATCAATCCCGGCCACTTTGGTCATTGTCCAACGATGATTTGATCGGTATAGCCACCAGTTCTGGTAGTCGTTATTCATATCGCCAAGGAATATCCGGTATGGCCATATTTATCAATGGCACCGATCATCGATTGTTATGGTTTGATGTGCCTGGCCATCAATTGTACATGGCTAAGATTAATCGTCTTGAAGCCGATGAAGACCAATCCTGTGATGATAAACATTTTCTAACATTAGAAAACATTCGACCAATACAATTAACCGGTGGTGTTCAAAATAATAATAATCGTTCGTCGAATGGTGAAAATTTCATCGAATTAACCATCGACAGTGCCAATGGTTTGATATTCCAATCTAATTTGCTTAATCATCGAATCGATGTTTATCGAATTAACCAAGTTGCTTCTGGACCGAAAGAAGAATACGAATTAAAATGGCTAACATCAATCACCAATACTTCACATCCAAAAGATATCCAAACCGATAGTGAATTTAAAACATTATTTTGGATTGAATCCTGGCGACAAATCTGTCATGTACAATATTCCAATCTTGAAGCAAAATTGGAAAAACAATGTTCGGGGTTATTTTCAAGTCATCCCCCAATGGCTCTGACATTAGATCTAAAACATAAACGAATCATATGGGCAGATAAAAGTGGACATGTTTGGTTTGGTCATTATGGAATTCAATCAGATATTGATGCTGTTAAATTGTTTGAACATGAAGAAGACGCTGGCTCAGTGATGGGACTGGAATGGATTCAGCAACTAGGTCATTCGGCAAGGTTGTTCATTCAAGACTCACATGAAATACAACAAGTTGTCTTTGAGAACGTAAATCAATCTTTAACCACGCCTACAAACACACCCACAAACCAGGAACCACTTGAAACCGTATTAATAGAAGCACAAGTCATCCTACAGATGTTGAGCATACAATTCAATAACCGTGAACGTATTTCTCATCCAGTAGATCCGGTTAGGTCGACGGCTGGATTCAATGTTAATAACGATGATTTTAATGATGAAGAGGAAATGTTTGATGATCGCCAATGGCTACAAATATTTGCATTATTAATATGTTTGACATTTTTAATAGCATTCTCATTGATTATTTATTTGGTGGTGTTCAGGATATTCCGTAATAATCAAAGAGATAATTGTGATGATATACTTAACAATTGTAACAGTCAAACAACACCAGAAGAATCGTGTAATCAAGTTTCGATTGTCGGTACGATAAAAGAACGGTTATCATCACCGGTACCAAACCGACATCCATCTTCTGGATCGATACGTTATCAACGATTATCTAAAGATGGTCGATCCAGGATATTGTCCGATATGGCCAAAAAATCATCTTGGCATCGTTTGTTGATGGCCAACAACCACCGAAAAGCACAACAACCACAACCGGACATTGAAGATTTAATGAAGAAAAGTGGAATAGTGAATCCATTTTTAGTTGATGGCAAGACATGTTCCACTTGTCCAGAACCGGAACTTTGTCAAGGTCGAGAATTTTGTATGGCTACATTTGGAGCTAAATTAGTTTAAATTTAATTGTTGTTTCACAAATGTAAATATTTTAATTTTTTAAAAAATTTGAGGATTCAATTTATTTTTTTAACCAGAAATTAAATCCTAATATGTTATGAAATGATAATTAATTATGGTCTTTAAAAACAAATGATGATTATTCCGAATCAGAATCACTTTGATTGGATCCTGCCGAACTTGCGGCAGCTTCCTCTTCGCTACTGCTATCTCCTGAACTGCTAATATATTCCTTGCTTTTATATTCGCCGGATTTAATTGGCGATTTACTTGTTGGTTTCTTTTCTTTTTTGGATTTGGATTTCGATTTGGAACGTTCGTCATCGTCATCCTGGTCTGATGATTTAGATTTCGAAGTTTTCGACCATTCAGCCATCTCTTTCTGGTATTGTTTTTTAGCTTTGGCGGCCATCTCTTCATATTTTGCTTTTTCATCTTTGTCCAGCTCTTCCCTCCAAATGTCGCCAGCTTTCTTGGAAACATCAGTCAACGATAAATCCGGATATTGTTTTTTGAGTTTTTCTCTGTTCTCATTCAACCAAATGAAAAACGCAGTTTGTGGACGTTTTGGCTTGTCGTCGTCCTTGTCTTTTTTCTTTTTCTTCGAATGTTCTGAATCTCGTTTTTGTTTTTTATGTTTCTTTTCTTTGTGTTTTTTCTTTTTACGTTTCTCGTTTCCGGATTCATCTGAGCCAGATTCTTCTGAACTGCTGCTAACATTGGAATCATATTCTTCGCGAACATCTTCGTCTTCCTGTCCAGGATCGAATGATTCGTCCGATTCATCAGAATCGCCACCTTCTTCTCGAATACGGCCTTCTTCACGGACACGTTGTAAATAAGCATCCGGTTCATCGTTATCGATATCAGAATCAACAAGATCGTCTTCCACTTTGGTATCGATTGTTTCAGTGCCACGATTCTTAACACGTAGATTCTTGTTGGAAACAAAATCAAACAATTTTGAATATTCTTCTTTGTCAATGGAACTGAAAGTGTGCACCATTGCTGATTTGGTTTCGATTTCAAAATCAAAAGATCGTGTTGAACCGCCTGAACGTGCAAAATTAATGGATTGAATTTCATCGAAACGAATATGCACTGGCGGTTTGTGAAGGTAAATGAATCCTCGTTCCAATGGATACATCAAGCCATTGCTGGCACGGTACGAACATGTTATGGCCGGCATATCTTTCGAAAACGACGGATCAGGTAATGTGATCTTACGTTGAACCAATGCTCGCATTATCTTCGAAATAACCTCGTACAATGGCCCGGACATTGTTTTGCTAACTTTGCCATCATATTTCTCTTGGATTTCTTCTTCTTTCAAGCCAAGTTTCACTGAAATGGTTTCTTCTTTGTTAAACAACAATATCAAGAAATGATAACGAGTCTGGCCTTGTTTGATCGGTGGATCAAGACTCAGCACAAAAAATATTTGCCGATGATCTTTGTGCGGCAATTGAAACAATCGTAAAACGGATGTGATTGGAATCTTGTAATCGAATGTTTTGCCATGAAGTTGAATGAATGTGGGAAACATTTTGATATCGTATCGACCACGAGGTGTCAAACATTGAAGTTCCTTGAAGTTGACAATGCATTCGCCGGTTTCACGTATAATGCTGGCATTAGACAATATTTGTTCACGGAACAATTGAACAGGATCCGTGCCATCAACCGATGGAATATGGAAACGCATCTCCATTAATGAAACAGGCGCATCATCGTTTTGATGAAATTCAACTGTTACTTCATTCTTAGCAGTTGTACAATGGCTTACGTTTGATAATGGAATTTCGAATGCTTTTTCTGTTTTATCTGCTTTCTTGGACATCAAATCAAAATTCAATACTGATCC
>JAOWBP010051217.1:0-14142 GCA_028571105.1 Tragopan temminckii | reverse complement strand
CAATACTTCATAACAACAGAGACCGACAAGCACTACAAAATCAAAATAAAGGTATTCCCTGAAAGTGGGCAGGCTGGGCAGCTCTGAATATCTAGCATTACAGTTCTCAAAACTAGTTTGCCAATTCAGTTTTTTTCCTCAGCTTAGCACTGTAGTTCAGTTCACTCCCGTCAAGTGTTATGTATTATGATACCCTAGAGTTTCACAAAAATTCTCAACAGCTGGAGCACTAGATACAATAACTACAATATTTCATGTGTGGTTCTGAAATATCACTTCAGAGTACTTATCTCACCTTCAAAGATCACATTTTGTTTTCCTTGTTACCTATCTTTATAATTATACGTGTCAGCCACATGCTCACAGTATTCAATTGCGTTGGGTGAGAAATGAACTAAGCTATTGTTCTGTCAAATAATGAATGATAGTTTTCCCCTTGTACATGTAAGGGTCTCAAAAAGCCAACCCTGAATTTCACAGTTAGTTTCTTTTCTTATGTATGAAGGACAAATGCTTAACCAAATCAGCCAGTCCTCTTTTATAGCACTAACAGATAAGATTAACTCCCTTCTGCAGCAAAGTGGACTTAAGATGATGCTGAACAGAATATTCTCAATACAGTGAAAAACACGGCTTTCAACCACTGCTGTTCTTGACCTCAGGGCATGATGCTCTAACTTCCAGAGGAAAAAAACCATTTAGGAATACTTATCTTAAACATATTAAGCATACAAAACACATGGGAGACAACTGCATTGCACTACATGTTGCTTCCAAGTGAAGTTGAACAGAATTTACCCATTTACAAAGCTGTCACCATTCCATCAAACACATCCTGCTTAACTTGTGTAGACATCTGCTATCAGCATCCGCACCTCTAATGCCATTAGAATGTACTCATTTTTGAACACAACTGATTTATGTCAACACAAAGTTTGATCAAGGGTATGCCATGTCTAAATCACACTGAGTCAGATCTAGCGTGTCTTCTCAACAGCAGCCTTCAACTATAATGTTTTCAAGCTTTTTCTGAGCACAATATGGGATTTACCCTTCAAAACACTCACTAAGAAGATCTTAGCAGACATCTGGATCACCACCTTAAAAGCTTTGTTAGGCTGAATGCGAGCGCCTGAAGATGTGAAGGCTGAGTGACTCACCAATAAAAAGAAGTTCTTATTTAGGAAAACATCCATAGCCACTGTATGAGATTCAAAGACCCTGAGGTCTCTGCTCTTTCAAGTGATGAAAAAGCCCGCTCAAACCCAAAACCTAGGTGCATCAGAAGTTTAAAGTTACAAAACAGATTATTTAAATCTTTCTAATAGGCCAGGCCCTGAGTCCACTTGTCATAACATCCTGTCTTGAACAATCCAACTCGAAATACTTCAAAGGTAACGGAAAGATATCGTACCATGGAAAGCTTAGAAATCACACCTTTCACTAAATTGATTGTAACAGATCCTAAAAATGAGTACATCCGTATCAAAGTAGTATATATACTACCGTATACTGTTAAAGCTTTGGTTGATTGGTTTACTTTAATGACACTTGAGGCCACACATCTAAGTATGATTTACCAGAAATGAAACCGAAACATTTCCGATTATTTTCAGACACGTGATTTTCATTCCATTTCACCAAACACTTGCCTGCTACATTGTGGGCTGAAGGAAACACGCTAAACAGTATTTTTTGTACCACTGATATACTTTATACAGACAGACTTCCCATCTCTTAAAGTACAAAATCTTAATTCCACAACTGGCTTTTCACTCAGCTGTCACCACACACTAAACAATCCATACTTGAGGAATACCCTTAAAAAAAGCAATGACGGATGTTGCACGAGGCACTTCAGATGATGACAAGCCATCGATTTTATAATGAGAAGTTTTCCTTATTTTTGCCTTTGCAGTATAAGACTGTGTCAATAAAATTGAAGTGGATTAAGTTACTCTCTTTGAATTCAACTACTTTGAGTTTATCCAACACAGCCTGATTTGCATGGTAGGTTAATCCCAGCAGGCAGCCAAGCACTACCTAGCTGCCTGCTTGCTCATTCCAGGTAAGAAGGGGGAAGAGAACTAGAATAGAAGTGAGAAAACTCATGGGTCAATATAAAGACAGTTTTTTTCTTTTTCTTTTTCTTTTTTTTTTTTTTTAAGAGAAAAATGAAGAAAAATTAAAAACCACACCAAAACACTCCTCTCAAGCAATGCAGAAGCAGCTCCATCACAACTAAAGCCAATGCAATCTGCTGTTGTACCTCTGCTCACATTGCTTCACCAACCAGCTTCAAAGAGGCATTCTTCTGTCTTCCTTAGATATAAAGGACTGACTTACTCCTGGCCAGTGGTAAAGTCCTGTTTCATAATAAAATTTTGGTTGCATATTTGCATTTATGTCCAAAAGAAGTCTTTCATGGTTTAATTACTTCCCCATAAAAACAGGTAATTTAATGTCTCATTTGATTCTGCCTTTCAGCAGTAGGAGAGGTAGGCCAAACGCACTCCCTGATGATCCAAATATTTAAAAAAATATTATCAGTAATTTTTAGTTGAAAGTCAGTGATTCATTCTACCAGTTTGTTCATATGACGCATAAAATCCCAAAGCATTCACACGCATTCAGAAAGCATTCTCCAGCATAGGCTGCATAAACTCTGCTTTTGGTGCATGTGATAAGACATGGGAATTTGTAATTGTTTTTGATTAGAAGAACCTAATCATGTTAAACCAGGTGTGTAATTAAAAGCCAAAAACTAGTTTATTCAGCTGCCTAAACATCCCCTCTATGAATTATCCTTATACTTGACAGGTGAAACTGGTAGGACAGCCTGAATGCCTACAGAAATCCAACGTTTACTTGTCTGTAAGCTGGAGGCACAAACACACACCATTACCTGCAGAAAGTAAGGTGCAAATCTTTACTCAAAAGAAATGTTATATTTGTAAATCTGGTACTCAATGCATTCAAAGGAATCCAGTTGTGAATGCATGATAAATTATTTTTACCTTACCAAAATTGTTAGCATCAATTATCTGATTCTCCTAGTCTTCATGACTGCAGAGAAGACTATATGATTGCTCGTCTAATTAAAAGGCAGATGTTCTAATTAATGAAGGTGTGACAAGAGTGAGAAACCCGAGTTAAGAGCTGTCATCATGTACAGCATTCACAATCCTGCTTAATTTCTGTAAGACTCAAATGTACAAATCTCATGAACTTTCAGATATGTATATACTTGTGACCCTTTCATGATACTTACCAAGACAATAGTGAAATGACCTTTTCTGGCCCAAATTTATGCTGACTTTTTACACTAATAATCTCTAATTGCTGTTAAGCAAGACCACACAATCTTCTACAACACAGAAGAAAAGGAAACTCTTTTGAACAAATTAGTATGGTTTAGAAGCTGCCATTGGTAGTTTTCAGGTCTCACATTTGTTAAGACGTACATGCTGACTTGATTCTACCGACAATGTGCAAACAGCTACATTACTTGACAGCCACTTTCTGAAAGCAGGAGGAGCATCTGCAACCCCATTTTTCCCCCTAGTTTCACTGTCTCTACTCAGACCATTACAGGCAGAAATGAAATTCCAAAGAACTGAACTCAACTTGCTCATGCACCCAGAAGAAGAGCAGACACTGAATGAAAGGCCACCTCTAAATTCAGAGCCCAGCAGCAGAGACTCCTTACTGTCCTTATAACAATTCCAAGGAGGTTGGACAGCATGAGGCAAACATTTCTTCTGGAAGCTAGCAGTGTGCAGACAGCAGCAGGCCTCAAACAGATTAAGAGCAAGAACCATCATCACCTGATACACTTCAACGACTCATTATTTCTCACACCTACATACCAATTCTTCTAACTTTCCACACTCCAGCATACCACCATTCAGGAATGCACATCTGCTTTCAGACTGCCCTCTCACACTACTAGCATTTAGCTGGAAGAGATTTCCTTCAGTAATCAAGATCAGTCAAAAGTGTTAATTTATAAGCATCTTAAATCTTCTCCATAAAGCACCTGAGTTACAGATAGCCCTAACTATGTTCCCTTCTTTCCTACTAGAATTTAGAACGCTGACAGAAAGCTAATGCTATCCTCACTGCAATTATGATGAGTTTGAGCCATTTGTTGTTGTACCAAGGTCTTGTATTAAATAGCTTTTCTGAGAAAATTTTACCTCCTCCAGTATGAAGTGCAAAAGCTAGAGATCCTGCATGTAGCAACCAAGTCCAACACTAAATACGATTATTCACACAACGTACAAGCATGCCAGCGGAATTCCTTGCCACAAGACAAATTTCCAGTACCTGCAGCACAGGTTTAATGGAGACTGGTTTAGCAAACAGAGAACACTTCAACTAAAAATTTCTGTGTGACAGTTTGTACTCAGAAGAACACTCCAGGAAAATATTACACATGCTTGCTCTGTTCTTGTATTCTTCCATAGGCATCTACTTGTAACCACTGATGGAAGAAACGAGGCTACACCTTAAGTCTGACACATTATAGACGTTCTTACGGCTCTTACATATTGCATAAAGATATTCCAAAAAGACACATTCTGCTAGACTGAAAGAACTACTAGAAAATGACCAACAGCAACTTGAGCAAAATTAAGTGTACAACTACATTGTAGCTCAATTCCAATTTTCTGCCTTAATAGCCCCTTCTGCCCTAGACAGAGGTTTGACATACTTGCCAAACGTACGCCTGCACAGCTCTTAATACTGACTATGTGCCACAACTCTGACCCCACAAGCTACAATAAACTCAAGATGGACAGTTCCTTTCTCCAGTTTTGCTACTGCCCTGAATATTGCAGTAGATCCTTTGTGACCCTTCACTGAAACACGTTTCTATCAAGGCTGACAGCGCTTGTAGACAAGTGGGAGACTCCAGAGGCTCCAGTGCACAGTGTGTTTATTCCATTCAAGGTCACGGAGCACATTCCTGCAGATCACAACTGATGTGTCACTGGAATCCTGTCTGAAGTCTTACTAATATCTTAAGTTCTACAGTAACCACTTAATCTCTTCAGTGAAATTCCTAAGCAGTTGCAACTGTGGGTTGTCAGCTTTTACAGAGAAAGGCAAGTGATGCAACAGCTCTAACAAATGGGAATTGGGATTTTTTCCTTGTCCCAAGCCAATCAGCTTAAAACCCAAAACGAGCTTCTAAATTCTCCCATACAAAGTTTGGATAAGTCCCATCATTTTTTTTTTGTGCAAAACAACTGATGATGTCAGGTAGATTCTTACCATCTTATCTTCTTATTACTTCAGAATCCTTTCTCTCTGGCCTAGAAAGCAAGCAAACAAACAAACAAAAAACCCACAGAAACTTATCTTGGTCACACTTCTGCGAAACACTTCTCCAAAAGATATTTAAGATGCAAGTTGAACCATGCCACTGAAAACAGAGGAAGCATGTGTATTTCTCTGAAGGACTTCCACTCCGACATTTATGTCCCTGCATCACAGGGGATGAACGCTTCCTTTCTCTAAAGAATCAAACAGTCTGGTGACTTTTCTAAGAGGTTGTTCAGAGAAGGAAACTTCATCTCCTCCCAAGCAGGTAAACAATCTTATTTCTGACGCTTGCATATGCATGGCTCCCCCTCCAACTAGCCAACCCAGCTACTTGGTTTTGCTTTCATAAACGTTCTATTCTAATTCTGCTGTGCTGTCAGCTGAAACAAGATGCTGACTTCAACTGCTAATTAATCAGCAAAAGTAGGCTCCACCGCTTACTGGTTAAGTTTTCAATGAAGCAACTTCAAGCCTCTTCCTACATTATGATAACAGTTCTGTCAAATGCTCTGCTTTACCATGACACATACAAAGAAACTTCACATCAGCTACCACAGACTACTACTTACGCTGGTCAACATGGTCTTGTTTCTTTGTACTCCATCAGTTTCCTCATTATATTTCTAGTTGGAGCCAAGCAAAACAGATGTATTTGCTTGATCCTACACACAAACAGTACTACTAATAAACACAAATGTAGAAACATCTTCAGTACTGAGGCAGTTGCTAGTCAGAAATGTAAGCAGCTCCCCTCCACCATTTCCTGCATTTCTTGCAGCTCTAAACAAATAACAGAAGGCTGCTGTTGTTTAAAAAAAACCACAAAGATAAATAAGAAGGTTGGCTCTCCATTACTGACTTAATCACAGGCAGTTTTTATCAAGTCAGTTTAAGAAGTGTCATTGTGTTCCTTGGTATAAGAAAACAAAGCCTCTCTTGTATCGGACAAGCTCCCTCAACAGTGGGTTCCCAGTTCTACAATTAGATATGTGATTGGTAGTGAAGATCGTAGGATCAATAAATATTGAAAACAGAGCAACTACATTAAGAGTTCTCATACAAGAAATTTCTAACATCCTCAATGTCTGTTTCAAATTTCACAGACATGAAGTTCAACTTCAAGACCAATAACCTCCACACTCAGAGTCCCTATAAGCACCTACTTCCAGTTCTAAAACAGAGAATTCACTATGTCTACTAAACACACTTTCAACTTAGTAATTTATGTAGATCCAAGCAGAGTGCAAAACTGAATTAAGAAGCCAGCTCTCTCCCTGGTCAGCAGATACTGCAAATTAACAATTCAGACCTGTGCATATATTTCTAATTGCTTATTTTTCAACCAAGAATGAGTTGCTCCAAGCAGACTAGGAGCTGACTTCCACCTTGCTATACAGCGTATGAAGCAGGGTGAAACCTCTGCACCACAGACACCTGGCAGGAAACAATCTGGCCTAAAGTCTGTCCCACCACCAAAGAGGACCTCCCCAGACTGCTCCCAAAAGACAAAGCTTGGTTACATTTCTCAGGTCTAGCCTCCTTCTCTTGACAGTGCCCTACAAGTACCTGCTGAATCTTGTCAACCTGAGCTCCCAGTTAACGAATCCACACGTGCATCTCATTCCTCTTTGCATCTGCATGCACCATGCTTTACATAAGCACAGCTGCTGACACACACCAGATATGAGACTACGGAGACTTGTGCCTTCCCTTTACCACTTGCCTGCCTCCTGTTCTTTTGTTGGTACAGGTGTGTAGTGGTGCGTGTGGGGGGAAGTTGTTTGCTTGCTTTTAAATTCTGCAACAACATGAGACTACAAATTTTCATGAAGCTCTATGCTCAGTGCCCCACATCTGGCAAGCTGGAAACAACTCTGGGAATGCAAATGGTGCTTAGGCTCCAGTAGAGAGCAGAAGATAAGAACAAGAGCCTCTCCGTGATTAAATATCCAACTTAAATCTCATTTGCCTCCTATAACCAGAAAAAGCACTTAGATTCAGTGCTGGAAAAACTCTTCTTCCCCTGAACATTACTGCTAAGTTCTGGTCACAATTCCCTCAAACAACAGCACATCTTCAAGCTAGAAAGTTAATTCCTAGTTAAGACACTGTCATAGACAAGCTGGTATTCTTGAATTTGATAACTTAACTAGAGCAATTAAGCCTGTAAGCTTCTAATGAGCATGGCCAATACTGCAGAATCACTACATTCATCAAAAATCTCAAAGCTTAGGGATGAAAGTGAGAGGAGTCTGGGGAAGAAAAGTCTCACATGCTTCAGAGCGCACCATGGTAATCTGTAACTGTTACTTAAAACCTTAAAGACGCACTGGTTTAAGACTGCTCATTTTACTTTGATTAGAGTGGACTAGCAACACACATAAAGCATTCTCAGATGAGGCAAGATACTTCTGTACTGGCCTAAATAACTGCTTGTAACTGAATTTCAGTATGAGCTATGTGATACCTCTTATTCCTCAACTGTAATCAGATTTACATATTCAGAAAGTGACTGAACTTGTTTGTGCAAACAGGACACCTAAAAGAAAGGCCAATGATATTCTCTGGTGATCCTACTTGTAGTCTAATTCAAACTTGGTGAAATATACATTTATAAAAAACAGAAAAAATGACACATGCCTACAAGTTTGCTGCAGTGTATTGCATAACTATAAACTCTTCTTCATACAAAGTGATTGCTTTAAAAGCAAAATAGTTCAGACTTGCTAAAAGCCTTAAAATACTCCTCCAATAAAAGGATTGAGGAGGAAGTTAAAAAAGAGGAGGAGTGAAGGAGCAGAAGAATACTGCATGTGAGGAGAAAAAAATAAGAGTAGAAACATTCTATACAGCTTAGAGAAGAAGAGAACATGCAGGAAGAAGAAATGCACAGAACAATGCAGGAAATGATATACTTATGGACAGCTTGATCACAGGGTTTGGGGCTTTAACAGCCAGACAGACTGGGACAGAACACACAAAGAAGAAACCAGGGTCCCTCCGAAGTCCACTATCTTCTCTCCAAATTTCAAATATAGGTAGCACTAGGTGCCTAGCCAAACCTCACACACACAACAAAATCATCTTGTTTAACACTATACATCTGCATTGTGCTACAAAGCGGTGGTAGTTTATATTAAATCCCCCTCTCCCCAGGTTAAAAAAAAAATCAAAAACTACTTTCACGCTTTAGCAATATCCTGAATTATTCAGCTATCATTTAAAAAAAAAAAAAAGTCTTCTGATTTCTGTTGCTTTGTGGGAGGGAAGAAGGGAGAGTAACAGGGGGAGGGAGAGAACATGCCTTCCAATGTCATTTGTGTTTTCACCTCTTTGCTGGCAATGAATTTCCACATGCCGTCACAGTTCAGTGATAGCCAATTTCTGGCTGCTATGAAAAGCACTGGTTTCACATAGATGCTGGCTGTGCAATCATCTCAATTTCCACTTCCACTGGGACCACAGCTTCCCTTGTAAGTGGAAGGACTTGCAAAAAAGAGCTTAGAAACTGCTGACAGTCATGTATCACTCTTTGCTGGTCAGCGTATTGTTCAGAAGCACATACTGAGACTGTTCTGTAGGTATCATGCTTGTGAAACCATCATGCCCATAAAAGCACAGTTAGACAGCCTGCAAAAAGTCAACTCTTTTCCTGCAACCGCAAGAATCACTGCAACAGTGCCAAAACTGATAAACAGCAATTTTCGAGCTGCGGGCAACACTAACACAGCAATGCTTGCAGGCTCCTATTAACAGCAGCAGTGTCCACCCCACTGTCAGTTCTCTACACAGCACCTGATAGACTCAGGCTGTCATAAAGCACTCATCACAGTGAGCTGGGAGGGAAAAGACAGCAAAAGCCAACAAGCATTTTGCACAGCCCTCCTTAACTGCAAGAGATTGCTTCTAGCTATCAAGCATTCACAGTTGATAGCAACTTTGATTATATGGAAAACATTAACTTCCCCAAACTTGTCCTTTTAAACCAATAAGTAATTTTGCATATTAGAAGAAACAGAGCTTCCTGGCCTTCCCTATCTGTTGAAAAATGGTAGAATACTATTTATTTAAGAGAGCTGTTTTTAGGCAAATACTTGATTTGCTTCAACTCTTATAGAACTCCTGAAAGTGTTGTCCAATACTGCAATACAGCACACATCTTTGTGTTAACACTGTAGAAAATATCCAACACATCGAAACAACTGAGTTCTGCAAAGCACAAATACAGCTGCCTTTTCAGGTCCTAAATTAAGTTTTGCATGAAGAAGAACACAGGAAATACTGAGGTTCTAAGTACCCTGAAAGAAACTGACTTACCACAGTCCTTTGCTTGTTGGGCAGGAAGACTCTAACAATAGGCTTCTGTGGAGACTTCGGGTTATTCCGCGACATATCAGTAGGATTTTGATAAACTGAAAGGGATGAAGGTGCTACAGAGAGGCTAGAGGAGGAAGATGATGCAACTGTGTCCGTTGAAGCTGAACTGGAGACAGAGAAATCAGTTCCATTTCCCATGGATTCCAATAACTGCTGTTCTCTCTGCTGTAGAGCATCTAGTTTGCTGGTGTACTCTTCATAGGCCTGTGAAGGAAGAATGGCTATTTTAATGATGTAGCAGCCTTAGATAAAAATAGAAGTGTAAACTGAGAACAAGCAAAACAAAAAACATTCTTAACTAATTCATATTTCCCATAAATATGAACAAATTATCTGGTCAAGGACAGGAAGCAAAGAATTTCAACTCATGTTAAACTTTCTTTTAATTTTAATCCATGAAACAGATAAGTGGATAAAAGAAATCATAGATCATAGTTTTAAAGCACCTGCACCGTACAGTCTAATTTAGAACCGCTTTAGAGAACAGCAATCTTTAACAAGTGCTGTCAGCTAAAGCTAAATGCACCATTTTGTTGGAATGTAATACATCTAACACAATAATTAAAAGAAGCAAAAGCCTGCTTTTTGCCATCAGTATCTGACAACTTACCTCACTCACTGTTCACCATTCACCTCTGGCACTACATTTTCTTTTCTTTCCTTTTCTTTTCTTTTCTTTCCTTTTTTTTTTTTTTTTTTGACCAGAGTATAAAAACATGTTTCAATTAGAAAACAACTAAACTTGCCCCACGACAAAGTTGCACAAAAACACGCCAAAGTGATCCTTGCTTTTTTTTTTCCATAACTATATGTGTTTAGTTTGACTTTTCACAAGTAAAGGCTGTGCAAGTCCATATCAATTTTAAAAGTTCAGCACCATTTGTCCATGAAGTTTTAAACAAATATGCCATGCATACAGATCTGTAAGAGTATATATTTTCATTTAAAGATGGCTTCCATCAACTTTCTTTGTAACAACACCATTTCAATCTGTATCCAGAAGTATTACCAAGGCAGCTCCAAAGGTAACGCCTCCAAGTTTATGACCTTGGCCCATAGTGTCAGAGGCAGAGGTTGGTGGGATGGCAGGAGAGGCTGAACCTTCCCACCAAATGCCATTACATGTTGTTGCTGTGTGACAGATGGCAGATGAAGTGCAAACTGTCACAACAGCATCTGACACAGAAGCATCCATGAAGCAAAGGTGTGTCAATGAATTCCTCCATGCAGAAAAAATGGCGCCCACTGACATTCATTAACGCTTGCTGAACATTTCTGGAAGCCAAACAGGGGATATAAGCACAGTGAGGCAGCGAAAGTGCGTTTCAGTACTGACAGTGACAGCGGGTCACCTCCACTGCTGCAGAATTATTTTTATAAGCATGCAGCTCTTGCTCATCGCTGGCAAAAATGCATTGCTGAAGGTGGTGATTATGTTGAAAAATAGAGTTTCGGAGCTGCAAATTTGCTCTATCAAATAGTGTTATTGTGCTCTTTGTATCTGTTGTAGTTTCCATGAAAACATACAGGAGGAATTACCATCAGTGACCTACATATCTTCAAAATTCTGAATCTGAAAACATGCATCAGTTAGGAAACTTTTGTTTCATGCTGTATAAACATTTTAGTGCTAACCAAGGATGTTATATAGATAATAAGAAACAAAGATGACACAAATGTAATATCTAAAGAGTAATTAAGGGAATTTCCTAGTTAGATCTCCAGCAAGACTGAGATTTGTCAGGTCACATATTTCTGATGTGAAAAGGGATATTTACATCAAGGGAAAGGTTCATTTCTATTTACTTGCTTTCCTCCAGTTCTCTGTGCATAACTTGTTTCTAATTAAAGTTACAGAATTAAACTGACCAAAACATCTGCAGGAAAAAATATATTATTTTTAAGAAGAAAAATAACTATGCTTCTAGTTTCAGTGGTGCTGCCACAAATACTGCATTTACTATGGATTTATTTCTCCAGGGGCGTACATGCAGCTTTAACCAAACTCAGGTAGTTTATAGTAAGTAAACAGTGATTGGCCTCTCTCTTTTTAAGAAGGTTTAAGATCCCTCAGGATAGACTTATTTACAAAATTTGCATTATCGTACCGACTGCATTAACAAAGAGAACATTAATTTGACATTGGGGACTAAGAAAGAAAAAGCTGCTTAAAGGGTAATGGTGAAGCCCACAATTCTGAACCCTAAATGTTGCAGGAAACTGAGAATTGCTTGCAATTCCTTTTAAGAACTGAAAGTGTCTAGTGTTTCGTGAATAGACCACAAACTCTGTGACATAAGGCCAAAACATTTTCATCCTACCGTGAAAAGTAAATTGAAAGTTACACAATTATAAATAATGGCATTTTTTGGCAGTATAGTAACATAAGCATCTCACTCTTACTTCCAGGAACAACTTTTCATGTAAATTCCACTAAGAGTTCCATGTGTCAAGAACTATTTTCAGTAAACAAAAATTAAGAGTCATAAACTACTATCATTTCACCAATACTTTTCTAAATACTTACTTCCTTTTCTCATGAACATTGCAAAAGATTGTTTGAACTAACACATGCAACGTTACACCACTTCCGGATACTTGTGGGCTTAGTTCCTTCACAGAGTTCCACACGTCTTTCAAAACGCCCAATCCTACAATGTTGGTACCGGCAGCTTCATCTGTCGCTAATGCAAACTCAAAAGTCAAATGATTTTTCTTAAATGCATAAACAATGAGCATAGAAAACTGGGAACTATTGCTGGGTTTGGATTCTATACCACTGAACTCTGAATTCTCCAAAATATTGTGTTGTAACTCAATGTCACAGCAGAAGATCTAGCAATAGAACACCAAGAAAGTAGAAATCTACTATTAGCCTTTAAATACGTTTTTCTCTTCTTTAAAAAACAAATATTTTACACAGAAGCTGCAATAGCTCATGTAGCAGAAATAGAATAGCTCCAATGAATCTCATTTTTAAAAATTAAGCACTTTGGTGAGACATCAGTACCAGCTGATGACCAGCATGCACACAGAGAACAGCACCAAGTCAAAACAGAATTGTCTGACAGACTTAAATTTAAGGAGACTAACAAAAGCGAAAATGATCTATGGCAAAGTATTTGAAAGAAGTTTGTGCCACACAGTTGGCCTACTGACATTAGAGGCCATATCTGCTGATATACATCAAGTCTTCAGGTCAGGTAAGGTCCTACAGGTCAATCCTGAGGCTGATTTCTAACATCACTAGTTTTTGAAATACAAATTTATTTAGTTAGTTTGTACTTTATCTACTACAGAAAAAAAAGATTACGCAGAACATTTTCATAATTTATGGAATGAAGGATTTTACTGGTATTTCAGAAGTAAAGGTGCTATTCGGGCATTCCATTCCAGGCACAAAATTCTGAGTTCATCTTTGCTGTTGTGCTTGTTGCTGCCACTGGGCTTCTGTTGGTTCACTCCAAAAAACAAAGTGTCTTTAATCATGCATATTATCTACAACAAACATGTTTGTGCACTGCATCACTAGAAGGCTCCCAATTTTGTGTCAATTTGTAGTATTTCTTTAAGTTATAGAAAAGATATATTCTAAAAGCTAAAAACTAGATTTAAATTGGTGCATCTTTTAAATTTACAAGCAACTCTACAGGAAAAAGAAGGAAAAGTTGATTTTAACTACATTGCGTATCAGTATATATATGCAAATCATGAGAAAATATTCCTGAAACTTCAAATAAAACGTACACAGGCCTGGTAATCTGCCAAGTTCATCTGAAGCATAAGAAATTCCTATATACAAAGTACATACATGCCATAGGATGACAACTGCTTGCTCACAAGCAGCAGAGCTGAAAAAAAATAAAGTTACTACTTAAACGTTGCAACCTACTGATAGAATTAGTACTGACTTCAGAACTCAACAGAATCCATATTATGATACACAGCTGTGCCAAGATTATGTCGACAAGGGATTTCCTCAAAAACATGAGTATTTTTACATTACTTATTATTCATATTATATTTGAAATTTGCTTTCTCAGGCTGCAACCAGGCTATACATTCCATTTAAAACATTTAAGGAAAGTAAAAATAACAAGTCAGATAATTAAAAAACATGTACCTAGGACAAAGTCGGGTAGCAAACCTGACTTAGGTTTCTCCTTCTTCCTGCGCACATCATTAGAAATTTAGTCTAAACTCAAGCACACCAAATGGTTTTATCATTTTCCCCTCCCTTCCTCAATCATTTTTTAGGTAGCGTCCATATATTTTAAGGATCTTAAAGCCTAAACGACAGCTTCGAGGCTTCTGGAAACCAAGATTGTGTTTCTATTTAAAAGATGTCCAACCTTTTAGATTGTTGATCAAATGCAAATCTCACTACAGTTAAATAGGAGCTGAAGATAGACAGCAACATAAATCAGGATTTCT
>JAOWBP010051216.1:0-16233 GCA_028571105.1 Tragopan temminckii | reverse complement strand
AGTAGTCCCTTCAAAATGAGAATCTTTCCACTGGGTAGATTACCCGGTCTTTCACTATTAGAGAAAAAAAATGTGGTTTGAAAAAAATCTTATATGTGACTGTAGAAGCCTCCTAGAAACTTAAAATAAGCAAAATTTGAACAGGTAAAATGATAAGGATTGTGAGAACAATTAGAAAAATAATGAAGATCTCAGAAAAAAAATGCAATGTTTTATTTCTCAGTGGAAAATCTTGCTTATACTCTGCAGTAGGATTGGTTCATTTAGCAAAAACTGAAAATCCCAAAGTTGTATGGGAAGTTGTATGTATGAAAAAAATAGATAGTCTTTTCTAGTAGAAAAGTTTTATAATCTTCCCTTTCCAAATTACGTAGTACCCAAACTCTTAGTGGTCAGGAAACAATGAATATATTAACAAGGAAGAGAAATTTTACATCATGCACACATATTTTTGCAAAATGGACGTATTTATAAAGAACCAACTGTTAGAGCAGTAAAGGATCAGAGACAATAAAGCAAAACAGAATGTATTCTTATGACCATATGATCGTTGAGCAAATGTGTTTTCCTCACGGAATTAAAGTGAATAAACACAGCCTTCTTACAAGCTAAAACATACATATTTCTTGTTGTTGTCTCTAATTCTCTGTAAACTTTCCCATGAGATAAAAATAGAATCAGAATAGATAAGATGTAAGTTTTAAAACAAACGTGAACATTACAGATATTCTTGTCTCAATTAGATCCTGAATTACTTTACTGGTAGTAAATGATATGTGTCTTATTCATGTCAGATGGAGAGGAGATTGCATTAAAGGAAAGGAATATCAAGTAATTATTCAAAATAACTATATTTGAAACAGTAACATTCAGGTATGTAGTACCTTGTCTCAAGTTTCTTTGCCCCCACGAGTATGGAAAAATACCCACAAAAGTCTTACCTTCATCTTCTACCTTTTCTCTTCATCTACATGGATTGTTTTAAACAAAGACACAGTGAGCAACAAGATTAATGGTATCTGAAATTACATATACTTCTGTCTGGAACATAAAATCATTTTTTTCGTTATTTAAGAGTACAAGGCATAGCTGTACAACAAATTCAGGTGTTAACTCTAATAAAATTTTTTGATAGTATATAGATGTATTTTACTAAGACTTCACCAGTGATTATGAAAATTTAGTCTATGATCTTTCATGGAAAAAAATAATAGCAGTTTTCAAAAATGGCCATGAAGCTAGAGGAAAAAAAAAAAAAAAAAAAAAAAAAAAAAAAAAAAATTAGTAAGCAGGGCATTTCTTTGCACTTGATAGCACTTTGAAAAGGAAGATATTATACTGTTACAATACATATGAATAACAATATTTTAGTATTGTCACTGAAAAAATAACAATTCAAATACTTAACATATTTAAAGTAAAATTCAGAAAAAAATCATGTTTCCTAAGGAAATGAGAGCAAATACTTTAACATTTTCTTCTGATCATCTTCAAGGCCATTTAAGCTCTGTATCTATCCCTATGTCTGAGCTACAAGCATGTCTACAGCATGTCTACAGTTCTACAGAGCAGTAAAAAATGTGGAAAGTAATGGCATTATTACTGAAATTACTGAAAATGAAGCAGACAATGCAAACTGAACACCTTGAGGATGATTTCTGGAATTATGACCTTGGAATTGAAGAAAAGGGTATAACAACTTTGGCCAAGTAGTTATGTTTTAAACAAGTCACTACGGTATTGTAAACTAGTTAACTGTGATGTGTTTTGGTTTCTGTTTACAGTGAAAGATAACTGTTTAAAGTGTCAGTGTGAGTTCTATATATAAAAACACGTAGCTTACATTTCTGATGGTGACTACTATTTTGTTTTCTGCACTGCTCAGAATGTAAACCTAATGCACACCTAAGATTCATAGACTATAATGAAAACTTCAACAAGTGTAAGTCCCTCTTTGGTATGAATGAACACATAAAGTTTCATTGATCTTATTAGGAAATTATATGTATATTAACACAGACTTCTGGCTTGAAATTGAGCAGATAGGTCAGTTTTCTAGAGGATAAAGAAGAGTGCAGTTGCTATTTCCATACGGTATGAAAACAAAGACTTGCAACGAGAAAGACATTACAGTACAGGAATGGGGGAATGTACAGCTACTTATCTTTGAACTTTTCTCTGCTTTTCAGGAAAGGGAATTAAACCTTCTGCTTTTATGGTAAAAAAAACTGTGGATGTGGAATGCCCAGAAAAAAATTGTTGAATTGAAAATATTTGTGAAAAGCAGAGAAAATTGATAACAAAACTGTGTAACCATGAAGCACTTATTTAAATTTTTTTTCATGATATGATAAACAAAGTTTTTATTCAAAATAATTCATGTACTTAGGGGAGAAAGTTGGACAGGCTACTAATTTATCTAATTTAATGATTATATAACAAGAGGGAAAAGGAAGTCACTTGGAAACGACAATCTAATTTTTGTTTCATTGATTACCTCTGTTTTATAGCTTTCAAGTCATTGTAGGCACGTTGTAGTTTTAAGTTTTGAAAATGCAGCTTCAGATAAAAATTAAAGAACAGGAAATATAACACTAGCAACTTGCCAACTGCTTTGATATAGGTGACTCCTCAGAACCAACAGCAATGTACTTGAGCAATATAAATTGCAAATTAAAATATATATATATATATATATATATTTTTTTTTTTTTTTTCCTGGGAGGTATTCCTGTCTACATCATCTACATTACCTTCTATTACCACTGCAGTGCGTATCTCATATTTTCTTGACAGAATGTCAGTAAGTTTTTCTTTTGTGTATAACTCACTTAAAATAAAATTAATGCCTACATGTTTGATTAATTTGTTAATTGGCTTTGATTTAACATACCTGGCACATCTTCACATAAAACACGAAAATATAACTTGTTCTGATAAATTTTAACTATCACCTTCAGAAAGTTAGACAACTAGACATGCTAGACTAAACTTTATAATAATGTCTTCAGAAAAGATAAACCATATGGAACAAAAAAACTTGTTTTAATTATATCCACATTTACTATATTCAATGGTGAATGTTGGTTACATTAATAAAGATTAGTCAAAAAGTTAGTACTACCAAATTTTAGAACTTTCTAATGATCTGTGAATTAAGTCTCCTTTATTCATATTCCTTAACATCTTCTATTTATTTTTATTTCCTCTCTTCAGCTTCTTTTGTATCCCTTTCCAGTGTCTTTTCTCTTTTCTTTCATTCTTCCCATTTAGATGCTTCTGCCTATTTATGTGTTCTTGTCTGTATCTCAAACATTATTTAGAAAATGAGGTCACTAAAAATAAATTTACTGTCTAAGATTGGCATAATTAATGCCAACCATGTCTTCTCTTTCTTTTCTTGAAAACAATTCCTTTTATCTTATATTCTTGTCTCTTCAAATCCTAAACTTTTTGGAACAGTGCCCATCTTTTGCACAGTGAGAAGCTACCCGGTGGTGCACTGATCCCAGCTGGAGTCTATAGACACTAAAGAAAAACAAATAATTTCAAAGCGTCACCATATGTCTGATCTCCAGCAGCTGGGAGCTCTGTAACAAGGGAATGCTCCTTGCCACCTCTTCAATCCTGTGGGCCCATCTGCAAAGCATTTCTTGATTCTGCTCTTCTTTCTATGCCAGTAGGACAGGACAGGGAGATTCAATAAGCTTTGAAGCACAGATGAGGAAGGACAGCATCCAGTGCACTTGCAGGTTTCCAAAGCAAAGTTCATCTCTGTATTATTATAAAATATTTTTGTCAGCAGTATCTATGAGATGTTGACAGTAACCCTATCTCATTTTGTTCAGATCTGAAATGCTGTGAAAACAAGGTTAAAGTTTTGGCTTTTTGAATATAGTTGTGGAGTCTGTAATTATTGGTAAAGCATATACTATGTATATTCTTGATTCCCGCCATCAGAATGCTGAAGATATGTTTAATCTTGTGCTCTTACGTTTCAGGAGTCTTCTAGATAAATAAATACTCTATTTATGCTTAAGTATTTGAGTGCTATTACTTAACATAAAAGATCATAAAATAAAGGCTGACATATCAGACTACATGCAGAAAATCAAGAGAACTGAAATAATGTTTTGGGTTTTTTTTCTCTGAAGAGATAAACAGTAAGTCTTTTGTAACAGTAGCAGTAGAAATTGTCCTGTCATAGACTATAGCATTCACTTGTGAAAGTTCTAGAATAAAATCAGTACTATACCAAAGACTAAGATATTTTTTCCAGTATTTATGTCCTCTGATGTAGATATGAAGTATTTAATACATACAAAGAATGTGTTTGAGGCATATACTAATTTATATTAAAAAAAAAAAAAAAAAAAAAGGTAACAAATGTAGAGAAAATGGTTTTTGTTCCTGTGGAGATTTGAGGTACCATGTGGCAAATATAATTATTTATATTATATCTCTAATATTTATCTATGGTAGTAATAAAACCCAAACATTATTTATAAATGGAAGTATAATACATGATAATGAACAAAAATATTACATATTTAAGGAGTATTATTTAACCTGAGTAATACTATTTAATAGGCAAATCTTTTGAAAAATATCCTGTATCTGGACTATCACTATACAGATTCAGAAATAAAAGGTCAGCTTAGGTTTGTTATTAGCGTTTCTATGTGATTTTTACTCGTGATTTGTAAATGCAGTTTATGAAATCACAAATGCTTTTTATTATTAAAACAAACAAACAAACAAAAAAACAGCAGAAAACAACACCAAACTAGCAGAAAGTAGACCCTCAACTTGGTATATAGGACTTTATTTTATTGAATACTGGATACCACTAGGTAGATTGTTGTGCTTTATTTATTTATTTATTCATTTTCTCTGGAGCCCTTCAGATTTCACTAGGGAGTTATTCTTAGAAGTAGAGCCCTTGAGGTTTGAACTCAGATATTAAAAATCAAAAACTCGATAACTTACCTGAGAAACAAATCTTGCTCTTTCCTGACAGTTCTAAACTTAATCCACTAAATCACATTTTTCCTTTTGCACTGCTATCTGCCACTTACTATTTATCCTTTTAAATAGAGACAGACATCTTCATTTTAATTGGGAAGTGTAAGTGATATGATGTTATCTAAAACAATAAGATATGACTTAGGAAAATAAATCTTTAGGAAAATTCAGGAGGCATAATTAGAAGCTCTTGTAATCAAGGTCTTACAGAACATTCGTTGTTATACGTTTTCTTTGTATTTTTTGGGAAGTCTGAAATGTTTTTATTTTTTATCTGTTACTTGGAGACCCTTAGAAGTCCCAGTGCCTGTGTTTACAAATCTGAAAGTGTTGTGCCTAGCTAAAGGTATTTCTGGGTTCTTTTTGTAGTCAATGGAAAGATCTAGGTTTCACTACTGAGTGATTTCCTCTATATTTTCATGTATGTGTGTCCTTGAGACACAAAATAAGATTATTTAATAATGCTGAGCCTCTAAAAAAAAAAAGCCTGGGCACCTCATTTGGATCATTCATTTTCTTCACTCAGCTCATACTATCTTTCCATCTCATCTAACTTTCCTGTCAGTCACTGCGATGAACTAATTCACAAGAAAATACAACTAGAGGACACAGATAATTTTCTTCTGGAGTTATCTGCAATTATTTAGAAACTTGTGGCAATATGTGTTTGTATTTACATATGATTTGTTATGGGTTACTCAATAAACAGAAGTGAATGAGAAATCATTACTTGACTTTTGCTTGTCTGAGGAGGTACAGAGAGCAAGAATATAAAATATCTAAGGAATTCCGTTAAACATAAAGATTTGATCAGATTTCTAATGAGATATATGATTTCACCAACACTGTCTCCCACAGTATTCTCCTGGATAAGCTGGCAGTCCATGGCTTGGACAGGTACATTTTTTTCTGGGTAAAAAGTGGCTGGAGGGCAGGGCCCAGAGAGTGGTGGTGAATGCAGTCACATCCAGCCAGCAACCAGTCACAAGCATTGTTACCCAGAAGTTGGTTCTGGGGCCTGTTCTGTTCAATATCTTTATTGATGAGCTGGTCAAGGCCACTGAGTGCACCTTCAGTAATACTTCAGATGATACCATGCTGGGAGGAAGTGTTGATCTACCTGGGAGTAGGAAGGCCCTACAGAAGTGATCTGGACAGGCTGGATTGCTGGGCTGAAGCCAGTGAGATGATGTTCAACAGAACAAAATGCCAGGAGCTGTACTTTGGCTACTACAACCCCAGGCAATGCTACAGGCTTGGAGTAGAGTGGCTAGAAGACTGCATGGAAGAAATGAAGTTATGGATGCTGAGGATGCTGAACCTACGTGACTGAGGGAACTGGGACTGTTTAGTCTGGAGAAGAGGAAGCTCTGGGGAGGTCTTATCATTTTTTATAAGTTCCTGAAGGGAGGTTGTGATGAGGTGGGTGTCAGCGTCTTCTCAGGTGTAACTAGAAAAAGAACTAGAGGGAATGGCCTCAAGTTGCGACAGATTCAGGTTGGGTGTTATGAAAAATATCTTCTCCAAAAGAGGTCAGTCACTGGAACAGTCTGCCCAGGGAGGTGATGGAGTCATCATTCCCAAAGACGTTCAAGAAGTATTTAGGTATGTGAGAAACATGGTTTAGTTGGTAAATATTATTGACAGGTGAATGGTTGAGCTGAATGTATTAAAATTCTTTTCCAAGTTTGGTGATTATATGATTCTATATGTAGAGGTAGAATATCCTTATGTCTTCTAATGGCTAAAATAATGAAATAATGCATGATGTACATTGTGTTACAATCATATTTTGTGAAATGCATCATCAGTGAATATCAGCTTTGCTGTGAAGTACAATCATAACATATTTGACAATAACAGAACAACATGTACACTGGACCATTTACTGTAACTTTTCCCAAAACAAGCTTTCCTTCAGAAGTTCCTTGGTCTGTCAGTACTATAATAGATTTTAAGGCTGTAAATGTAGTATTAAGAATTTAACTGTGTTAGTTCAAAGGCAGAAAGGCAGATATTATGAACTAGAAACTAGCCATAAAAAATAGTCAGAAAGGCTTAAGAGAGGATTTCACAAAACACACACATCATTTTGTAGAATTTTCATAGCTTCTCAAAAATCATTATTTCTCTCTCCCTCTAAATACACATGAATAAAATATAGATGCAATTTTCAAAGTGAATGTTCAAATACACTTTTGTAAATAATTCTCTTTACATAATCTCTAAATGCAACAGGACTACAACTGGAAAATCAATTTTCCCTTGCCACCAGCTGGCCTATCATTAATGTCGGTATCTCATGGTTCTTAACATCTATTAATGCAGTATATTGTCAAAATAATACTTTGAAGATGCATTTCCCAACTATAAGGCCAAATGCTAATAAAGAATGCATTCAGATCTTAAAATTTTGTTTGACATTTCAATTATCTGAACAATAAAGAAATATTGCTAGATCCCATAAATGTATTTTCATTTGACTATTTTAAAATATTTTTTTTATTAAATTTGTTCCATTATGCACATCAGTGGTATTTAGAAACTTGCTTAATCATATAGATCATATTTTTTCTTACATATTATAAAAGGCATTTGAAGTCAATGGTGTCATACATTAATTTTTTTCCCAATGAAATGTTTTGTTCAGCCAATTCTTGATGAAGTTTTACATCTTCATGAAGTTTTACATTGTACTGTATTATTATAGGACACTATTTTTTGAAATAGTGACATCACTCAAAGTGAATCCACCAAAAATACATTATTGATTAAGATTTGGAGAATAATTTACAACAATGGATTTATTTAACAAATGTAGCTGATTGTCTATGGAATAACTTGCAACAAATAAATAATCAAATCATATATTCTTGAATGTATTTAGAACCATTCAAAAGACCGCTTTTTAGGCTTTGCTTTTTAATTTCTTTTGGTTTTTAATACGGTCTTCTTCAACTTGAATGTCCACGGACCATTTTTATGAACGTCTAAAATACTAACTTAATGTTTATTTATTTCCAAAGTTTATCACAGTTTTTGTTTCTCTTTTGTTTGTTTGTTTATGTTTTCCTAGATGAACACAGAATGAATTTTGCTAAACTAGTAAAGCTCTTGAAACTCTTTTTCTAAAATCCTGATTTTGGAAATATTCATCTGCACCTCTGAAATATATTTTCTTTCAATGCTTTTGCCAGTAAAATTAAATCCTTCAAATGTTCCTACAAAAGGGTCACCAAAGAGCTGCACATATTGTCAAAGAAAATTCAATCAAATCTTAGTTGAAAATCTTGTACTGTATTTCCTCAGCTCTGTTAAAAGAACAACTCATTCACGTTGTTGCCAAGGCATCCCCAAATAAAATCAAATATTAAGAAGTGATTTTATATTTAAAGACTCACAATTGTATGTTCTTCATTTAACACTGTGTTTTATAGATAAAACTTTCACATCTACGTTATCAGAGACAATTCAAGTTCCATATCTCTGAGGTCAGTTATATTTCAAAAATATTATTTGCTAAATAGCCCTACTCATTTTAATGGCATATTGTATATATTGAAAAAGTATGTGAAGCAAATACCGATTGTCTAAACTTCAGAGCAAAAGCATGAAAATTATCCTTTTCTCAGAGGGCTGTTTTCACTTGGAGAAAACCTTTAGAGGTGAGGGAGGGAACTATGCTCTTCACAGCTAATTTATTTACTGATTTGTGGCGTATTGAACACAGGATCCTAGAACTGACATAGAACTCCATCCTTTGAGTTAGTTTCTTGGCACTGTACTGAAGGGGGAGATATTATGTTTTACAGAATCACAGAATGGCCAGGGTTGGAAGGGACCTAAAGGATCATGAATCTCCAACCCCCCTGCTACATGCACGACCACCAACCTCTCCATTTAATACTAGGCCAGGCTGCCCAGGGCCCCATCCAATCTGGCCTTGAACACTTCTAGGGACGGGGCATCCACAAGTGGTTGTGTACTTAGAGTACTTGAAAAATAGTTCATTAGATGTTACCTTTTCAAAGGCCATTGAATGTTTCAGCCCCCTGCACAACACCACTGTTCCAACCTTTCCAACGAGACTTCCTTACAGAATGTTGCTATTGTCTCCTTAATGTAACTTCCTTTCTACATTGAAATAGTTATTTAGGCATGACCAGTGCCACTAGGATGTAATTAGAAAGCAAATGAAATCTGAGATTTTTTAGAGGTATGAAATATAACCATGTAGATCTATTTGCCAGACCTGTTGTTCAAAAACAGAGAAGGTCTGGTGGGAGATGTGGAGCTCGGGGGCTGTTTTGGACAGACGGACCATAAAATGGTAGAGTTCTTGATTCTTGGTGGAGCCAGGAGGGGAAACAGCGAAACTGCTACCTTGGACTTCCGGAGAGCGGACTTTGAATTATTCAGAAGGCTAGTAGGGGGAATCCCCTGGGTTTCAGTCTTAGAGAGTAAAGGGGTCCAAGATGGCCGGTTGCTCTTCATGAAAGAATTCTTAAAGGCACAGGATCTGGCTGTCTCCCTGAGCTGCAAAATGAGCTGTCGGGGAAGAAGACCACCGTGGATGAATAGGGAGCTATTCTTGAGGCTCCAGGAGAAAAAGAGAATCTATCTCCTGTGGAAGAAGGGACAGGCAACTCAGAAATAGTACAGAGAAGTTGTTAAGATGTGTAGAGAGCAAATCCGAAAAGCAAAAGCCCAGCTTGAACTCAACCTCGCCACTGGGGTAAAAAGGAACAAGAAACTCTTTTACAGATACATCAACGGTAAGAGGAGGACTCATTTCTTACTGGATGAGGGTGGGAATGTGACCACTGAGGATAAGGAAAAGGCAGAAGTTCTGAATGCCTTCTTTACATCTGTCTTTAAAGGTCGCACCAGTTGTCCTCAGGGAACTCCACTCTCTGACCTGGTAGTCTCAGCTGGGGTACAGACTTGAATCCCCCACGATTCAGGAGGACGCAGTCAGAGACCTACTACTCCAGCTGGACTGTCACAAGTCCATGGGGCCAGATGAGATTCACTCGAGAGTGCTGAGGGAACTGGTGGAGGTGGTAGCTGAGCTGCTCACCGTTATCTATCAGTCCTCTTTGTTGACTGGTGAGGTCCCAGAAGACTGGAGGCTTGCCAATGTGACTCCCATCTACAAGAAGGGTTGTTGTAAGGAGGATCCAGGGGAACTACAGGCCTGTTAGCCTGACCTCGGAGCCAGGGAAGGTTATGGAGCAGATTGTCTTGAGGGAGATCACATGGCATGTGCGGGACAACCGGGGGATCAGGCCAAGCCAACATGGGTTCACGAAGGGCAGGTGCTGCATGACCAACCTGTTCTCCTTCTATGATCTTGTGAGCTGTCTGGTAGATGAGGGAAAGGCTGTTGATGTAGTCTAATCAGACTTCAGCAAAGCCTTTGACACTGTCTCCCACAGTATTCTCCTGCAGAAGCTGGCAGCCCCTGGCTTGGACATGTATACTCTTGGCTGGATAAGGAACTGGCTGGAGGGCTGGGCCCAGAGAGTGGTAGTGAATGGAGCTAAATCCAGCTGGCAACCGGCCACAAGTGGTGTTCCCCAGGGGTCGGAGCTGGGGACTGTCCTCTTCAATATCTTTATTGATGACCTGGTTGAGGGCATTGAGTGCACCCTCAGTAAGTTTGCGGATGACACCAAGTTGGCTGGAAGTGTGGATCTGCCTGGGGGTAGTGAGGCCCTACAGGGGAATCTGGACAGGCTGGATAGCTGGGCCGAAGCCAATGGGATGAGGTTCAACAAGGCCAAATGCCGGGTCCTGCACTTTGGCCGCAACAACCCCAGGCAACGCTACAGACTTGGGGCTGAGTGACTGGAAGACTGCATAAAGGAAATGGACCTGGGAGTATTGATTGATGCTCGGCTGAACATGAGCCAGCAGTGTGCCAGAGTGGCCATGAAGGCCAATGGCATCTTGGCTTGCATCAGGAACGGTGTTGCCAGCAGGAGCAGGGAAGTTATTGTTCCCCTGTACTCAACTCTGGTGAGGCCACACCTCGAGTACTGTGTCCAGTTTTGGGCCCCTCACTACAAGAAAGACATTGAGGCCCTGGAGCGGGTTCAAAGAAGGGAGACAAAGCTGGTGAGGGGTCTGGAGCACAGGCCTTATGAGGACTGGCTGAAGGAGCTGGGATTGTTCAGTCTGGGAAGAGGAGACTCAGGGGAGTCTCTCTATATATTGCTCTCTATAACTACCTGAAGGGAAGTTGTTGTGAGCTGGGGGTTGGCCTCTTCTTTCGTGTAACTGATGATAGAACTAGAGGGAATGGCTTCAAGCTGTGCCAGGGGAGATTTAGGCTGGATGTTAGGAAAATACTACTTTTCTGAAAGAGTGGTCAGGCACTGAAATGGGCTGCCCAGGGAGGTGATGGAGTCACTGACCCTGGAGGTGTTCAAGGAACGTTTGGATTTTGTATTGAGGGACATGGTTTAGTGAGTACTATTGGTGATAGGTGGATGGTAGGACTGGATGATTGTGTAAGTCTTTTCCAACCTTGGTGTTTCTATGATTCTGTGATTCTCTGATGCACATTACTGCAACTAAGATTACAGACTCAGATAACCTTTTTCAGATTAGTTTTCAAATACATTCTCAAACATACTGCTCAATTCTGCTGCAGACTGAACATACATAATTCCATGGGCTCTAAGTACAGAGGGAGCTGGCAGATGTCACTGTAAGGACACTCAATAGTCCTTGATCAATTTTGGTGACTGGTTGAAGAGCTCAAAGACTGGAGGAAAGCACATTTCAATTCTACCATCAAGAAGAGCAAGAAGGAATATCCAGGGAATTGCAGGCCGATCATCTTCATCTCAATCCCTTGGAAGGTGATAAAGAAGATAATACTGGAAATATTTCAATATACATGAAGGACAAGAACTTCATCAAAAGTAGTCATCATGGATGCACCAAGGGGAAATCATGCTTGATCAACTTGAGAAATATCTGATGAAATGAGTGCCTTGCTAGATGAAGGGAGAAAGTGATATTGCCTGCCTTGACTTCATAATGTTTTTATGATTGCCTCCCATAAAATCCTCACAGAAGCAATGATGTAGTCCAGAGAAAAGCCGTGAAGATGATTAAGATACTGAAAGAAATATATGAGCTGGCACTCACGACAAGACTCATGGGGGAACTTTATCAGTGTATTGAAATATGTGAAGAGAAGGTGCAAGGAAGACAGTTAGGCTTTTTGCAGTTGGGCCCATTGGCAGCACAAAAGGCAGTGGGTACAAACTAAAACATAGGAGATTCTGCCTGAAATGTAATTTCTTTTTTTTTCATGTGAAGGTGATTGACCACTGAGATAAGGTCATAAAATCTCTATCCATCAAAATCATTTGGATATGGTGCTGAGTAAGTTGTTCTAGTTCACCCTTCTTGAGTAAGGGGTTGGATCAGATGAACTCCAGAGGTCCCTCATACCTCAACCATTCTGTGATTAAATAATACCTTAAAGTGTAGTTTATGTTGAGATACTTTGCAGAGACCACATCCAGTGGTTCTGTTCTTAACTTTTCATTTCAAAACACTTTGCTTATAAAGAATATGCATGGTTTGCAAAATACCATTGATGTCCTTGTTGCTGCTGAAGATGGTTCACACCTTCTTAGCTTGTAGTCCACAAGAAAATAAAAAATACAAAGACAAGATCCTCCCACAGAAACAACAGGATCATGGAATCACAGAATGGAAGAGAACTTCAAGGTCATCTAGTTCTAACTTTTTTGCCATGGACAAGGACACCTTCCCTAGATCAGGCTGCCCAGAGCCCTATCCAACCAGGCCTTGAACACCTCCAGGGATGGGGCATTCACAACATCTCTAAGCTGTTTTTTTCAGTGCCTCACCAACTGCATAGTAAATAATTTCTTTCTAATATTTAATCTAAATCTTTCCTCTTTTAGTTTAATTTTATTTTACATCTTGTCCTCTCACTACACTCCTTGATGAAGAGTTCCTGAAAGGAAAGAGAGATCCAATGGTCCTGACAGAAGGATTAAACTGTTAAATATTTCTATTCATTCTGGCTCAGTGTTTTGAATTAATGGTAGAAAATTCTGCATTATACTATTTCAGCATGATGTAAGAGACTAGCTGCAGCATTACAGCTGTAATAGAAGTCTGTATAGCAAAGATGTGAAGACAAAGATTCCTTTAAGAAATCCTGATTATCCCTTGAAAATATTAGGCTCATTACTGTCTCTGGCAAAGTTTAGCACAGCCTCAAGGATACTCTAAAATCTGCTGGTTTGTAAATGCCTCCAGGGCCAATGTGCTAAAGTGCAGAACAATGGGGCCATGGCCTTGGCGTTTGACACGCAGGAGGGAAGATGAAAAGAGTAAGATTAAACTAAGGATCAAAGAGTTAATGCAAGGATCAAAACCCAAGAAATTTTTAATCTGTATCAGAAAGGGTGAAACTGCGAGAAAGTTAGCAAGTCTGTCAAAGAAGTGATGGGGGAAAGGAAACAATTAAGGAAGACAAAGATAATTAAAAAATTTCTTTATTAGTCTACCAGTTACTGTACATAAATAGTTGCTTACACTTTATCTCTTTTCTAATAATAAAGACTATCAGTGAATTAAAATAAAAGTTGATAAATATAACTTTGAATCTTGATATAATTTCTCTTTTTAGATTTAATTTTTGCTGAAGCAGAGCAAAGAAGTTGTAAAGCTCCTAAAAATGTTCATATTAAAAACAATTGATGTCCTCAAGGAGTAAAGTAATTGTTGGCATTATGTTTTAAAACACTGTGAGAGATGATCCAATCAGATATGTATTATTGAGCCTTACATTTCAACAACTTACAAAGTTGTTGAAATGACTTTAAATTATCTTTGTTAAAAATGAAATTATAAGAAAATGTAGAAAATCATTATACTACTATCTGTCATTTTATCTTTGATAAGAGAAATATCATAATTCAATATTCTCTTACCATTCTTTGAAAGCTAGCAAGCCACTTTCCTGGGGTTGACCCTGGTTAATGATGTTACTACTTAGTGTAGAGAAACAGTTTGACAACCACCACTTACAAGCAGAAAGCAAAATAAAATAAAGTAAAATAAAATAACATAAAAATTAGAAGACCTGAAGGAAAACACAAGGCAAGAGATAGTATATACCTTTGGCACCTCCACAATTTGATCCCTTGTGTAGGATAGCTCAGACTAAGGTTGCAGGAGGCATTAGGATGTACACTTTGCCAGTCCTAAGAAAATGTCCTAAATACTAAGCAGAAAAATGTTTTCTGTTAATCTCTCAGTGAGAAGTTTTACTTTGTATACAGAGCTGAAGCTTTTAGAAGAAAGTTTGAGGGAATCTTACTTTGTAATGTATTATTATTCCTCTTGGAAGAAGGCTGCAGTGGCTCAAACGTCAGCTACAGTGGTACGAAACCGAGTCTTCTGGGAAATAATAAATACAGATACCAGGCTTCTGATGTAAAAGAGTTAACTGCAGGTAACTCACAACACACTCAAAAAAAGGGAAGTGCACCTGACACTGTTCCGCATGAAAATTTAACATTTTCCTCATCCCTCAAGGCATTTATAAATTCTGATGCTGAAGTTTGTTGATTCTTGTAGGAAGATAAAAATGTTAAATTTACGTAAAAATACATTTTCAAGATCTACTTTTCAGACAGTGGTACAGCCTCATGTGATTCCTGACAGAAAAATAAAATTTATTCTCCAATTACAATAAATTTAGTAGAAGGCAGTGACACTCCTGCTATGGGGCAGCAATGTTAGATATTACATTGCCAGTTTCTGCTGATGAAAAATTCTAATTTTCTATTCTTTTTACATCACCAGCATGGTTTGTCACGTTAATACTGTTCTCAAAAGACATTAATTTGTTATTTCACTGGAGTCTGAATCTGTCCTAAACTTCTGTTTTCACAGAACAAAGAAGTGACTGTCTTTATTCACAAGATTAAACTAGAAATATTTAAAATGTTATAACCTTAGTAGTTATTAAAATTACTGAGAAAAAAAAATTCCTTAAGCAAAAAACAGGTGGTGGACATAATAATCAGTGTTAACATCACATGAATTGCACATCCTACTTCCATTAATAGAAGTAAAGCCTGGGAAAAATACATACCAGGGTAAGAGCTATCTTCAACGTGTCTTTTAGTGTATTTCTTCAGACATACATTTTTCTAGCATCTATTGGTATTATTCCCTATTACATTAGAATACAATATTCATTAATCAGATAAACAATTTTTACAAATTTAAATAATACTTATGACATTACCACATTTATATTCTTATCACTACTTAATCCTGAACTGTACTGCTAACCAATACCAAGTTTATCAATTAAAAGATTCTGTTTAACAAAAATATCAAGCCTTTATTTATTTTTCTTTTTAATTAGCAAAAACTTAAATAGCACTCATCTTGAAAGATTAAACAAAACACACAGTTTTTTTCAGTGGTTTCTGTGCACTATCAGCTATATCAGCTAACCCCAAAGGTTAACTTTTGTACAAGGGTTAGTAACCATCTTTTTTTTAATCTCTTTTTGTTCAACCAATTCAACTTATTTATTGCTGATATTGATCTACAACTATCACTGAGATTTGAAATTTAAAGATTTGGTGTAAAACCTTCTTCTGACTGGGTCATTTATTTTTTGAAAAAGTATCTACAAAAGATACAGCGCACAGTAGCTGAAAGGAAAGGAGAGAACTGAAAACTTTTAATGGGAATCCAAAGAGAGGTTGGAGAGGTCATCTCCCTTAACAAGAGAGATAGGAAGTATTCATTTCTTTTAAACTGACACTGGCAAGGACAAAATGTGAAATAGTTTTATTAAAGGAAAAGACTTGAAATTCTAAAACTAATTAAAAACAAGACTGTGATACATGTATAGTAATTAAACACAGTGCAATCGGCATTATACTGCATAGCACAAGTTCACTGGTCTCATTTAGATATGTGATGTCATCTTCTCTAGCTGAATTACAAGAGTCTTCTGGTAAATACTATGCTTGTAGTACCTTATCTCATTATGCTCGACTATTCATTCTCATTACGCTCGACTATTGTAGACCTGATCCAGGTCTACAAGTATCTAAGATGTGGGGGGCAGAGTGGTGAGGCTGGACTCTTTTCAGCGGTATGTGGAGATAGGACAAGGGGAAA